>PITB01008132.1:46598-75517 GCA_004024585.1 Paradoxurus hermaphroditus
GGGGGGGGGGGGGGGGGGGGGGGGTTATTATTCTGCCTACCACACATGTCTAATCTCATCTTGGTGTCTGCTTTCTGAAGGACCAAACTAGTACAGTCGCCTTAGTTAAAATGTCCTCCTATGGGCTTCTATAGTACTTTCCCCGAACAGCACTTACACAACTCTATATTTATAATGTCTCCAGTAGACTGTGGACTCCTTTGGAATAGTGTCTTATTCACTAATATATTCCTAGTGTTTAGCAAAGTGTTTTGCATATTGTAGACATTTAATATTTAAGGAATTCTTCCTTGAATAAAAGTAGAATAGAAAAAAATAGAATAAAGACATGAAAAAATTTGAGAGATATCTATGATAAATTTGATTTCAGTGGGAATTTGACTCCTGCTATGTTATAATATTGCCATTACAAGCTTAATGAGGTAAAGGGATTTCAGTTTCATTTAGTAAATAGTTCCTTTAGTACGAGCCAGATCAGTGGTTTTCCTAATAGGTAATTGACCTAATAGGTCAATTGTTAGCTCTCAGATCCATTTATTCACTCTTCCCCTGCTCTGCCTCATTGGGAACTACATTTTCTTGCACCCTTACTCTCTGGTTTCCAAGGAGGCAGGAGTGGCAGTTCAGAGCGTAAGAGGAGACAGAAGAAATGTGGTGTTTCTCACCTTTTGTTCCATTTCTCTGTTTCTTATGGTGTCTCTGGTAGGAGCTGTATCTTCTTTGTCTTTTGGCTCTGGGTAACACCACTTCTTGCCGTCTGGTATTACTTCTTGCTCTTGCTAATCTTTGCATTGCCTTACCATCTCTTTTGGTTTCTTAGTCTTGGTTCCATCACCCATGAAACCAGTTCCCTGCATTCTTTCTACTTGAAAGATCCAGAGTTACTTTCCCAGTTGCACTCTGACTGATACACATACTAACAACCTTGAGGATTACTAGAAATTCTTGGTTTCCCCCCGCAAAATTACTACCTTGAAAACACCTTTAAATGAATGATCAAGAATCCATTTTTGTTAGCCAATTCTTTTTAAGCCCCCATAGTCTTTATGATTTGTTAGAAAAATTGAAACTGACAAAAATTCTCTAAATTGAAGTTTTTCTCAAGAGTGAACCAAAGTTTAACAAGATCCAAATATTGTATTGGAGCCTGGCAAGATGGGGGAATAGGAGGAGCCTAAGCTCAGCTTGTCCCATGGATACATATAGGTAACAACCACAGCAGTATAACCCAAAAAACAATCCAAAGACTGGTATAACAGCTTTCCATAGTTAATTGTAGAGAGGAGGCCATAAGGAAAAGGGTAGGAGGGGCAGAGATGGGGTCATTACCCAAACTCTTGGTGAGACTAACCACAAAAGAAAGGGACACCACAAGCACAGAGAAGGGAGAGGACCTACCACGCAGCAGGCACCCCAGATAGTGATGAATCACCACAACATCTGACTTTGAAAACCAATGGGGCTTAACTTCATGAATTTTTACAATTGGTGGGGCTTATCTCTTGGTACTTTAGAGATTAGTGGGCTTAGCTCCAGAAGAGCCAGAGAGCAATAGGAAGCTGAGTCCCCACCCTTAAAGGGACACCATAACAAAAAGCCCGCTGAGAAACAGCATAGAAGTAGCAGTTTGAAAAGTGCCTGGGTACACAGCAACGAGATTTATTTACTAATTTCAGAACATGTGCTAAAGGGTTAGGGATCTTTAGGAGACTTGTTCAAAAAGAAAAGAGAAGACAGGAGCCATTTCTCCACTGTCCCCCAGACTAGATCACTGGACACTTGGAGGAAACAGCATGAACACTCTCCACCCAGCTTGCTAACACACCACACTCAACCTGTGCTTTCTCCTATGGATCCACCCTATCCAACCTGTCCCACTTATTGAGAGTCCCTCCAAAGTGGCTCTTGTAGTTTCACATCCTGCAAGCAGCCCTCACAGTGACCAGTGCCACTCCGAAGTAGTGACAGAGAATTTTAAAAGCAGCAAGAGAAAAGAAAACGGCTATATACAAGGGAAACTCCATAAGAGTATCTTCTGATTCATCAGCAGAAACTTTGCAGACCAGAAGGGAGTGGCATATTATATATTCAGAGTGCTAAAAGGAAAAAAAAACCTGCAACCAAAAACACTCTACGCAGCAAGGTTTTTATTCAGAATAGGAGAGATAAGGAATTTCCCAAAGTTAAAGGAATTGTCACCAGTAAATGAGCCTTGGAAGAAATGTTAAAGGGAATTAATCTTTCAGTGGAAAGAGAAAGCTATAAAATAGGAGTAAGAAAATTAGAAAAGGAAAAAACTCCACAGGCACGTGCAAACATAATAAAGGTAGATAAATCACTTCTAATTAAGACCAGTAGGGAGAACTTCTGGCAAAGATAGCAGAGTAGAAGGACCCTAAACCCACCTGCCCCATGGATATAACCAGATAACACTCACATTGGTGTAACCCAGAAAGCGACCCAAAGACTGGAAGAATAAACTCCCAAAATTAAATGTAGAGAAGAGGCCACATTGAAGAAGGTGGAAAAGGGAGAGAGATGGAGGGGAGCTAAACCCTGCAGGTCTGGCTACCAGAAGGAGAGATGTACAGGGACAGACGAGGCCATAAAACACACTATCACACCAGGGAGGCTGCACAGCGAAGACAAATCACCGTAGCATTTGGCTTTGAAAATTAGAGGGCCAAATTTCGTGAAATCTTACAACCAGCAAGACTTAAAACCTGCAACTTTAAAAACCAGCAAACTTGGCGGGGGCAGTTAAGATGGCGTAGTAGTAAGGGGACCCTGAGCTTGTCTCATTCCTGAAAGAGCTAGGTCAGCATCAAATCATTTGAACATGTAGGTAACTGATCTGAGGGTTAATGCAACAACCTGTAATAATTTGAGTGAGAGATCTTGGCAGATGAAGGAATTACCCTAAAGAAAGAACAAGAAGAAATGATTGCCAGGGATTTAATCAACACAGATGTAAGTAAGATGTCTGGACTAGAATTAAAAACCACAATTATAAGAATACCAGCTGGGATTGAAAAAAGTATAGAAGACACCAGAGAATCCTTTTCTGCAGAGATAAAAACTAAAATCTAGTCAGGCTGAAGTTAAAAATGCTAGAACTGAGATGCAGTCTCAAATAGATTCCATGATGGCTTGTATGGACAAAGCAGACCAGCAAACCAGTGATATAGAAGGTAAAATTATGGAAAATAATGAAGCTGAAAAATAGAGGGGATACAATGGCAGAAGATAATGATACAACACTTAGATAAATCAGTGACTTTTTAAGGAGAAATAACATTCATATAATAAGAGTTCCAGAAGATGAAAAGAGAGAAAAGCACAGAAGGTTTTTATAGCCAAAAACTTCCCTAATCTGGGGAAGGACACAGACACCAAAATTCAAGAAGCACAGAGACTCATTAATTTCAACAAAAAACCATTACCAAGGCATATCATAGTCAAATTCACAAAATACACAGATAAGGAAAGTATCCTGAAAGCAACAAGGGAAAAAATGTCCTTAACCTGCAATGGAAGACAGATCAGGTTCACAATAAATCTGTCCACAGAAACCTGGCAGGCCAAAAAGGAGTGGCAGGAGAGGGGCACCTGGGTGACTCAGTTGGTTAAGTGTCTGACTTTTGACTTTGGCTTGGGTCATGATCTCACAGTTTGTGGGTTTAAGTCCCACATCGAGCTCTGTGCTGACGGTGTGGAGCCTGCTTGGGATTCTCTCTCTGTCTCTATCTGCCCCTCCCCAGCTCACATGCTCATGCTTTCCCTCTCTCTCTCTCTCTCTCCCTCTCTCCCTTTCAACATAAATAAACTTAAAAAAAAAAAGGAGTGGAAGGATATATTTAATGTGGTGACTGGGAAAAATATACAGCCAAGAATTCTTTATCCAGTAAGGTTATTATTCAGAAGAGAAGGAGAGATAAAGAGCTTCTTGGACAAAGTCTTAAGGAGTTTGTGACCACTAACCCAGCCCTGCAAGAAATTTTAAGGGGGACTTTTTGGAGAAAAAAGACCAAAGACCAAAATCAACAAAGACTACAAAGGATTGGAGAACATCACCAGAAACACCAACTCTATAGGCAACAAGAAGATCTAACAACTGTAAATATTTCTGCTCCCAACACAGAACACCCAAATATATAAATAGATTAATCACAAATATAAAGAAACTTATTGATAACAGTACAATAATAGTAGGGGACTTTAACACCCCAATTATAGAAATGAACAGACTAAGCAGAAAATAAAAAACAATGGCTCTGAATGACACTGGACTGGATGGACTTCACAGATCTATTCAGAACATTTCATCCTAAAGCAGCAGAATACATATTATTCTCTAGTGCACAGGGAATACTCTCCAGAATAGACCACATACTGGGTCACAAATCAGCCATCAATAAGTACAAAAACATTGATATCAGACCACAATGCTATGAAACTTGAAATCAGTCACAAGAAAAAATTTGGAAAGACCACAAATACTTGGAGGTTAAAGAACATCCTACCAAAAAATGAATGGGTTAACCAAGAAATTAAAAGAGGAAATTAAAGAGTACATGGAAGCCGATGAAAATGAAAACACAACAGTCCAAAACCTTTGAGATGCAGCGAAGGTGGTTATAAGACGAGACATATAGCAATCCAGGCCTTCCTAAAGAAGGAAGAAATGTCTCAAATACACAACCTTACACCTAAAAGAGCTGGAAAAAGAACAGCAAATAAAGCCCAAAACCAGCAGAAGAAAAAAAGATTAGAGCAGAAATCAAGGATACTGAAATTAAAAAAAAAAAAGAACAAAGGAAATGACCCAAATAAAATCATGAATGCAAGAGGAGAGATCATAACCAACACCACAGAAATACAAACAATAATAAGAGAATATTATGAGCAATTATATGTCAACAATTTGAGAAATCTGGAAGAAATGGATAAATACCTAGAACATAGAAACTACCAAAATTGAAAAAGGAAGAAATAGAAAACTTGAACAGACCCATAACCTGTAAAGAAATTGAACCAGTAATCAAAAATCTCCCAACAAAGTGTCCAGGGCCAGATGGAATTCTACCAAACATTTAAAGAAGGGTTAATATCTATTCTTTTGCAGCCTTTCCAAAAATAGAAATGAAAGGAAAACTTATAAAATCATTATATGAGGCTAGCATTACCTTGATGCCAAAATGAGACAAAGACCCCCACTAAAAAGGAGCATTACAAACCAATTTCCCTGATGAACATGGATGCAAAAATTCTCAACAAATTATTAGCAAATCAAAGCTAACAAAACATTAAAAAAGAATTTTTCACCACGATCAAGTGGGATTTATTCCTGGGCTGTGAGGTTGGTTCAATATCCACAAATAAATCAACGTGATACATCACGTTAATAAAAGAAAGGATAAGAACCACATAATCCTAACAATAGATGCAGAAAAAGCATTTGACAAAACACATCCTTTTTTGATAAAAACCCTCAAGGAAGTAGGGATAGAAGGAACATACCTCACCATCATAAAGGCTATATATGGAAGACTCAGAGTTAATATCATCCTTAATGGGAAGAACTGAGAGCTTTCTCCCTTAGGTCAGGAACGTGACAGAGATATCCACTCTCACCACAGTTGTTCAACAAGTCTATAGAGTCCTGCTCCAGAAACAAAAGGAAATAAAAGGCATACAAACTGGCAAGAAAGAAGTCAAACTTTCACTCTTCACAGAAGATATCATAATTTACATGGAAAACCTGAAAGACTCCACCAAAAAACTGCTAGAGCTGATAGATGAATTCAGCAAAGTCACAGGATATAAAACCAATGTATAGCAATCTGTTGCATTTCTATACACAAATACTGAAGCAGCAGAAAGAACAATCAAGGAATCAGTCCCATTTACAACTGCACCAAAGCCCATAAGATACCTAGGAATAAACCTTTTACAAAAGAGGTAAAAGATCTGCATGCTGAAAACTATGGAAAGCTTATGAAAGAAATTGAAGAAGACACAAAGAAATGGAAAAACATCTCATGCTCATGGAATAGAAGAAAAAATATTGTTAAAACGTCCACGCTCCCCAAAGCAATCTGCATATTCAATGGAATCCCTATCAAAATAACACCAGCATTCTTCACAGAGCTAGAGCAAATAAGTCTAAAATTTGTATGGAACCAGAAAAGGCCCCAATAGCCAAAGCCACCTCGAAAAAGAAAACCAAAGCTAGAGGCATAATTCTGGACTTCAAGCTGTATTACAAAGCTGTAATCAAGACAGTATGGTACTGGCACAAAAACAGACACATAGATCAATGGAACAGAATAGAGATCCCAGAAATGAACCCACAACTATATGGTCAATTAATCTTTGACAAAGCCAGAAAGAATATACAATGGAAAAATAATCCCTTTAGCAAATTGTGTCGGGAAATGGATACAATGTTGCTGGACAGCAACATGCAAAAGAATGAAATGAACCTGGATCACTTTCTTATACCATACATAAAAATAAATATAAAATGGATGAAAGACCTAAAAGTAAGACAGGAAATCATCAGAATCCTAGAGAACACATGCAGCAACCTCTTTGACCTTGGCTGCAGCAACTTCTTACTAGTCATGTCTCCAGAGGCAAAGAAAACAAAAGCAAACATGAATGATTGGGACTTCAGCAAGATCAAAAGCTGCACAGCAAAAGAAACGATCGACAAAAATAAAAGGCAACAAACAGAATGGGAGAAGATATTTGCAAATGACTAACTAAAAGGTTAGTATCCAAAGTCTATAGAGAACTTACCAAACAACACCCCACAAAAAATAAACAATCCAGTGAAGAAATGGGCAGAAGACACAAATAGACATTTTTTTGAAAGAAGACATCCAAATGGCTAACAAACACATGAAAAGATGCTCAACATTACTCATCATCAGGGAAATACAAATCAAAACCACAATGGGATACCACCTCACACCTGTCAGAATGGCTAAAATGAACAACTCATGAAACAACAGATGTTGGAGAGAATGTGTAGAAAGGGGAACCCTTTTGCACTGTTGGTGGGAATGCAAACTGGTGCAGCCACTCTGGAAAAGTTTGGAGGTTCCTCAAAAAATTAAAAATAGAACTACTCTACAACCAGCAATTGCACTACTAGATATTTATCCAAAGGATACAAAACTGCTGATTCAAAGAGAGCACATGCACCCCAATGTATATTAGTGGCATTGTCAATAATAGCCCAATTATGGAAAGAGCCCAAATGTCCATCAACTAATGAATGAATAAAGAAGATATATATATCTACAGAGGAATATTACTTAGCAATCAAAAAGAGTGAAATCTTGCCATTTGCAACACGTGGATGGAGCTAGAGTGTATTCCACTTAAATAAGTCAGAGAAAGACAATATATGATTTCACTCATACATGGAATTTAAGAAACAAAAATGATGAACATAGGGTAAGGGAAGGAAAATAAAATCAAAACAGAGAGGGTGGAAAACCATAGGAGACTCTTAAATACAAAGAATAAATTGAGCTTTCCTGGCAGGGAGGTGGGTATACGGGTGGGCTAAATGGGTGATGGGCATTAAGGAGGGCACTTGTTGGGAAGAGCACTGGGTGTTATATGTTAAGTGATGAATTCCTAAATTCTACTGAAACCAACACTATACTATATGTTCACTAACATGAATTTAAGTTTTTAAAAAATTAAAAATAAATTAAAAATAAAAATCAGAGCAAACTGTGGGAGAGCCCTGAGGGTGCTAGAAAGTAGAGTCCTTAAAAAGACAGCATGACAAAAAGCCTGTGGAGACACAGCTTAGAATCAGTAGTAGTTTGAAAAATGCCTGGGGCATACAGGAAGGAAAGTTATTAACTGATGTCAGACTACAGTGAGGAAATTTTCCAGGAACAAAGAAAGGAGACGGCAGGCACAATCTCTTCTCCTATCCTCCAGCATAAGCACACAGCCACCTGTGCGAACCAGCATGGCACCAGCATTCACTACCTAACTTGTTATACTGTACCCTGCAACCCCCTGCCCCAGTGCCTCCACGGATCTGCCCCTTCTAGCCAAGCCTGCATCAGCCCTGGTGCTTCAGCTGCTGTCCCCCAGAAGACCAGCATGCAAACCTTGCCAACATTGTGTCTCTTGACTGTGTACTCTGCCGCACCTTGCTATCAGCAGCAACAGCTTGTCACCTCCTGGGGAAGATGCCCACACCTTGTTAAAACTGCATTCTCCCTCCCTAAGCTTGCTTTACAGAGGTGCCTTGTGTGCCCCCATTTCCACAGCGGCTGCATTTCTCCTGTGGAAGAGAACCAGTGCCACCTTGTTAAAAGTGACACCCACCTCATTACTTTGAAGAGCAAGACACATAGCCAGCTTTCCTACCACACAAAAACATACAGAGTTAGGCAAAATGAGGAGGCAGAGGAATAGTCCCAAATGAAATAATAGAGGACTAAATCACAGCAAGAGACCTAAGCGAAACAGATAAAAATAATATGCCTCATAGAGGATTTAAAGTAATGATCATAAAAATACTCATGGGAGTTGAGAACAAGAGTGGAGAGCATCACTGAGACAATACATAGATTAAAAAACAGAGATGAAGGGCACAATAATTGAAATTAAAAATGTATTAGATGGAATAGCAGGCTAAAAGCAGCAGAAGAACAAGCAAGTGACCTAGAGGACAGAATAATGGAAAGAAATGAAACTGAGCAGGTGAGAAAAAAATTATGTAACATAAGAACAAACAGAAAACTCAGTGACTCCCTCAAACATAGGAACATTGGCATTATAGGGATCCCAGAAGGAGAAGAAAGAGAAAAGGGCGCAGAAAGTTTATTTGAAGAAACAATACCTCAAAACTTACCCAACTTGGGGAAGGAAACAAATTCAGATCCAGGAGGCATAGAAACCTCTCCCACCCAACAAAATCAACCCAAAGAAGTCCATACCAAAACACATAGTAATTAAAATGGCAAAAGGCAATGATAGAGAGTTTTAAAAACAGCAGAAGAAAACAGTGACATTCAGGGGAAACCCCATACAGCTATCGGTGGTCTTTTCAACAAAAACTTTGAAGGCCAGATTGAGTGGCATGATATATTCAAAGGTCTGAAAGGAAAAAAGTCTGCAGCCAACAATACTCTATCCAATAAGGCTATCATTCAGAATATCAAAAGAGTTCATGACCACTAAACTAGCCCTGCAAGAAACGTTAAAGGGGGCACTTTTGGGTGGAAAGGAAAGACCATAAGTAAGAGTAAGAAAAGAAGGAAGCAAAAAAGAAATAAAAATAATTATATTTATAAAAATCAGTGAAAGAACTCACAAAATAAAAGGAAGCAGGATACCATATACCTAAAATGTAGGGAGGAGAGGAGTAAAGAATGGATTCAAAGTTAAGCCGCCATCTGCTTAATATAGCCTGCTTAATATACACTGTTATTTACGAGCCTAATGGTAAACACAAATAAATGAGTAAGAGATATGCAAAAATTAAAGAGAAAAGAATCCAAGTAAGTCACTTAAAAAAAAGCCAACATAAGGTTAAAGAAGAGAGCAAGGAAGGGCGCCTGTGTGGTTCAGTTAAGCATCCAACATTGGCTCAGGTCATGATCTCACAGCTTGTGAGTTTGAGCCCCACATCAGACTCTGTGCTGATAGCTCAGAGCCTGGAGCCTGCTTCAGATTCTGTCTCTGTCTCTCTCTACCCCTCCCCCACACGCATTCTGACTCTCTGTCAAAATATAAACCTTAAAAAATTTTTTTAAAAATGAAGAGAGCAAGGGAAGAAAGGAAGAGAAGACCCACAAAAATAAACACAAAACAAATAATAAAATAACAATAAATACATACCTATCAATAATGACTTCGAATGTAAATAGACTAAACACTCCAATAAAAAGATGCATAGGGTGGTGGATTGGATAAAAACACAAGATTCATCTATATATCCATACCTAAAGACACACGCAGACTGAAAGTGAGAGGATAGAGAAACATTTATCATGTAAATGGATATGAAAAGAAAGCTGGTGTAGCAATAACTTATATCAAACAAAACTGATATCAAAACAAGACTGTAACAAGATATATAAGACACTATATTATCATTAAGGGGAAAATCCAACAAGATGACATACAATTGTAAATATTTATGCAAATAACATGGGAGCACCCAAATACATAAAACAGTAACAAATATAAAGAAACTGATGGTGATACAATAATAATAGGGGATTTGAACACCCTACTTACATCAATGTACAGATCATCTCGACAGAAAATGAACAAGGAAAGAGTGGCTTTGAATGATCCATTGGACCAGATAAATTTAATAGATATATTAAGAACATTTCATCTTAAAACAGCATGATACATATTTTTTCTAAGCACAAATGGAATATTCCCTAGAATAGATCACGTATTAGGTCATAAAATAAGTCTCAACAATTTCAAAAAGATCAAAGTTATACCATGAATCTTTTCTGACTGCAACACAAATTAGAAATCAACCACAAGAAAAATTTTGGAAAGAGCAAAAATATATAGAGGTTAAACAACATGCTACTAAACAATGAATGGACCAATAAAGAAGTCATAGAAGGTATAAAAATGCATGGAGCCAAATGAAAATGAAAACACAATATTCCCAATTCGTTGGGATACAGCAACAGCAGTCTAAGAGGGAGGTTTATAACAATACAGACCTACCTGTATTGAAAAAGAAAAATCTCAAATAATCTAACCTTACACCTAAAGAAGCTAGAAAAAGACAAACGAAACCCAAATCCAGCAGAAGGAAAGAAATAATAAAGATTAGAACAGAAATAAATGATACAGAAACAAAAACAGTAGAACAGATCAACAAAACCATGAGCTGGTTCTTTGAAAAGATCAATGGACTGACTCATCCAAAATGAAAGAGTAAGAGAGAGAGATAATATAAGCGAAAACAGAAACAAAAGAAGAAATAACACCCCCATCACAGAAATACAAAGGATGGTAAGATAATATTATGAAAATATATATGCAAACCAATTGGACAACCTAGAAGAAATGGATAAATTCCTAGAAACATATAACCTACCAAAATGGAAACAGGAATAAATAGAAAATTTGAACAGTGGGATTACCAGCAATGAAATTGAATCAGTAATCAAAAAATTCCGAACAACCAAAAGTCCAGGACCAGGTGACTGTGCAGGGGAATTTTTCCAAACATTTAAAGAAGAGTTAATACTTATTCTTATCAAACTATTTCAAAAAAGGAAGAGCAAGGAAAACTTCCAAATTCACTCACTGGGACCAGTACTACTCTGATACCAAAACCAGATAAGGATACCACAAAAAAGGAGAATTATAGGCCAATATCTATGATGAACATAGATGCAAAAATCGTCAACAATTATTATCAAACCAAATGCAACAATACATTTAAAAAATGATTCATCACAATCAAGTGGGATATATTCTTGCGATGCCATGGTGGTTCAATATTTGCAAATCAATTAATATATCACATCAATAAAAACAAGGATAAAAACCATATGATTATTTCAACAGATGCAGAAAAGAGCACTTGACAAAGTACAACATCCATTCATGATAAAAACCCTCAATAAAGTAGGTTTAGAAGGAACATACCTCAATATAATAAAGGCCTTCTATGAAAAACCCGCAGCTAACATTAAACATTATACTCAATGGTGGAAAACTGACAGGTGTTCCTTTAAGGTCAGAAACAAGACAAGGATGTCTACTCTCACCGCTTTTATTCAACACAATACTTGAAGTCCTAGCCATAGCAATTGACAACACAATGAAATAAAAGGCATCCAAATCAGTAAAGAAGAAATAAAACTTTCACTATTTTCAGATGATATGATACTCTATAGAAAACGCTAAAAACTCCACTAAAAAACTAAAACTGACAAATGAATTCAGTAAGGTCAGAGGATACAAAATCGATGAACAGAAATTTTTTGCATCTCTATGCAAAATAATGAAATAGTAGAAAGAGAAATTAAGAAAACAGTCCTACTGACAACCATACCAAAAATAAACCTAGATATCTAGAAATAAACTTAACCAAAGGAATGAAAGATCTTTACTCTGAAAACTATAAGACATAGAAGATAACACAAAGAAATGGAAAGAACATTCCATATTCATGGATCGAAAGAACAAATATTGTTAAAATGTCCATGCTACTCACAGAAATCTATAGATATAATAAAATAAAAACTACCACCAGCAGTTTTCACTGAGCTAGAACAATCCTCAAATTTGTATGGAACCACCAAAGACTTTAAATAGCCAACAAAATCTTGAAAAAAAAAAACCAAAAAAACAAACTGGAGGTATTATAATTTCGAACTTCAAGTTTTACTACAAAGCTGTAATAATCAAAACAGTATGGTACCGGCACACAAATAGACACATAGATGAATGGAACAGAATAGAGAGTCCATAAATAAACTCATGATTATATGGTCAATTAGTCTTAGCAAAGGGGGCAAGAATAAACAATGGGAAAATGACAGTCTCTATGACAAATGGTATTGGGAAAACTGGACAGCTACATGCAAAGGAATGAAACTGGACCACTTTCTTATACCATACACACAAAAATAAACTCAAATTGGATTAAACACCTAAATGTGAGACCTGAAAACATAAAAATCTTAGAAGGGAGCACAGGCAGTGATCTCCCTGACACTGCAGTAAGAGCATCTTTCTAGATATGTCTCCTGAGGGAAGGAAAATAAAAGCAAAAATAAACTATTTGGACTACACCAAAATAAATGCTTCTGCACAGCAATGTATAAAAAAAAGAAAAGAAAAAAACCCCAAAAAACCTAAAACACAACATACAGAATGGGAGAAGATAATTGCAAATGACATATCCAATAAAGAGTTAGTATCTAAAATATATAAAGAACTGATACAACACAACACCTGAACACCAAATAATCCAATTAAAAATGGGTAGAAGATGTGAATAGATATTTCTCCAAGGAAGATATACAGATGGCCAAAAGGTACACGAAAAGATATTCAACATCACTTATCATCAGGGAACCACAGTAAAATATCACCTCACACCTGTCAGAATGGCTAAAATAAAAAACATAAGAAATAAGTGTTGGTGACGACATGGAGAAATAGGAACACTTGGGCACTGTTGGTAGGAATGCAAACTGCTGCAGCCACTGTGGAAGACAGTATGGAGATGCCTCAAAAATTAAAAATAGAACTACCCTATGATCAAGCAATCTCAGTAATTAAAACATTAATTCAAAGGGATACATGCACTCCTGTGTTTATTCCAGCATTATTTATAAGAGCCAAATTATGGAAACAGCCCACCTGTTCATTGATAGATGAATAGATAAAAAGAGATAAGGTACATATATACGATTAAACAGTATTCAGCCATGAAAAAGAATGAAATCTTGCCATTTGCAATAACATGGATGGAGCCAGAGAATACAATGCTAAGCAAAATAAGTCAGTCAGACAAAGACAAACATCATATGATTTTACTCATATGTGGCATTTAAGAAACAAAACAAAGGGGGGAAAGGAGGCTAAATAACAGAATCTTAACTATAGAGAATAGGTGGATACCAGAGGGGAGGCAGGTGGTGATCGTGGGAAGTGAAATAGGTGAATGAGATTAAGCGTACACTGATCTTGATGAGCACTGAATAATATATGGAATTGTTGAATCACTATACTGTACACCTGAAATGAATATAATATTGTATGTTAACTACACTGGAATGTAAATTAAAAAAAAAAACAGGTTAAAGCCCAAAAGCAGTAATATCAGTTTCATCCATGAAAATCAGTCAAGGGATTCAGAAAATAAAAGGATATAATGTATGATACCATACACATAAAACAGGCATGGGGGGTAGTAAGCATTTAGTGTTTTTAGTATCGATTCAAAGTTAAGTAATCATCAACTTAATATAGATTGGTATATGCTTAGGATATTATACAGAAACCTAATGGTGACCACAAATCAAAAACCTATAATAGAAAAACAAAAAATAAACAGAAAGAATCCAAGCATATCACAAAAAGGTCATCAAACCACAAAAGAAGAGAGCAAGAGAAGTAACAGAGAACTACAAAAACAACCCTAAAACAAGTAACAAAATGGCTGTAAGTACCTATGTATGCTTTACATACATAAAGCAACTATTAAGGAAAATAAAAGAAATGTAGAGTAATAGAACAAATAGTAAGGGATCTAAACATCCTACTTAAACAAGGGATCTAAACGCCCTACTTAAGCAATGGAGACATCATCCACACAGAAAGTCAACATGAAACAGTGACTTTTAATGACACACTGGACTAGATGCAGCTAACAGATATATTCAAAACATTTCATCCTAAAACATCCTTTGAAAGGGCACATGGAACATTCTCCAGAGTAGATCACGTTAGGCCACAGTCTCAACATATTTGAAAAGATTGAAATCATCATACATCTTTCTGACCATGACATTATGAAACTATAAATCAACCAGAAGAAAAAATCTGGAAAGAACACAAATATGTGGACATTAATTAACATGCTCCTAAGCAATGAATGAGTCAACAAAGAAATCAAAGAGTAAATCAAAATATTCATGGAGAGAAATGAAAATGAAAACACAATGGTCCAAAATCTTTGGGATGCAGCAAAAGCTGTTCTAAGAGGGAAGATAATAACAATACAGGCCCTACCTCAATAAGAAAAATCTCAAACAACCTAACCTTACACTGAAAAAGACGTAGAAAAAGAACAAACAAAACCCAAAGCCAATGGAAGGAAATACTGAAGATTAGAAGAGAAATAAATGAAATCAAAACTAAAAAACAGATCGATGAAACCAGGAGCTGGTTCTTTGAAATGTCAACAAAATTGATAACATTTAGCCAGACTCATCAAAATAAAAAGAGAGAGGGAGAGAGGGAACTTAAAACTAAAAATGAAAGAGGAGAAATAACAACAACACAGAAATACAAGGGTTTATAAGAGAATATTGTGAAAAAGTATATGCCAACAAATTGGACAACCAAGAAGAAATAAATAAAGTCCTAAAACAATATAAACTTCCACACTGAATCAGGGAGAAATAGAAAATTTGAATACAGCAATTACTAGCAATGACATTGATGCATTAATCAAAAAACTTTCAACAAACAGAAGTCTAGGACCAGATGGCTTCACAGCAGAATTTTACCAAACATTTAAAGAACAGCTAATACCTATTCTTCTCAAATTATCCCAAAAATAGAAGAGGAAGGAACGCTTCCAAATTCATTCCAGGAAGTCAGTATTACCCCGATACCAAAACCAGATAGAGACAGTATGGAAAAAAACCCTAAAACTGCAGCCAATTTCTCTGATGAACACAGATACAAAAATTCTCAACAAAATATTTGGAATTCAATAATACATTTAAACAGTCATTCACCACAATAAAGTGGGATTTATTTCTGGGATACAAGGGTGGTTCAATATTTGCAAACACCAACACCATACATTACATTAACAAGAAAAAGGATAAAAACCATTTGATCAATATATGCAGAAAAAGCATTTGATAAAGTACAACATCCATTCATGATAAAAACCATTAACAAATTAAGTTTAGAGAAACATATTTCAACACAATAAAAGCCATGTATGAAAAACCCATAGCTAACATCATACTCAATGGTGAAATGTTGAGAATTTTCCCTCTAAAGTCAGGAACTCGATAAGGATGTCCACACTCACCACTTTTATTCAACAGAGTACTAGTAGTCCCAGCCAAAGCAGTCAGACAACAAAAATAAAAGGCATCTAAATCAATAAAGAAGTCAAACTTTCACTATTTGCACGTGACATGATACTATATACACAAAATGGTAAAAATTCCACCAAAAAACTACCAGAACTAATAAATGAATTCAATAAAGTCATAGGATACAATATTAATATCAGAAATCAGTTGCATTTCTAAACACTAATTAATGAAGTAACAGAAAGAGAAAACTATTCCATTTATAATTACACCAAAAACAATACCTGGAAATAATACCAAGGAGGTGAAAGATCTATACTCTGAAAACTGTAAAACATTGATGCAAATAATTGAAGATGATATAAGAACCAATATTGTTAAAATGTCCATACTACTCAGTAACCAATGCCATCTGCTGATTTAATGCAATCCCTATTCAAAATACCAACAGCATTTTTCACAAAACTAGAACAAATGATCTGAAAATTTGTATGGAACCAAAGAAGACCTTGAATAGCCAAACCAATCTTGAAAAACAAAGACAAAACTGGAGGTATCACAATCCTAGATTTCAAGGTAATAATCAAAACAGTTATGTATGATACTGGCACAAAAATGAAGACATAGATGACAGAACAGAAGGCCCAGAAATAAACCCACACTTTTAAGATAAATTAATCTACAACAAAGAAGGTAAGAATATCCAATGGGAGAAAGGCAATGTCTTCAACAAATGGGGTTGGGAAAACTGGACAACTACATGCAAAAGAATGAAACTTGACCACTTTCTTATGCCATACACAAAAACTCAATATAGATTAAATACCAAAATGTAAGACCTGAAACCATGAAATTCCTGAAAGAAAACACAGGCAGTAATTTCTTTGATATCAGCTATAAAACTTTTTTCTAGTATGTCTCCTATGGCTAGGGAAACAAAAGCAAAATTAAACTCTTGGGACTACACCAAAATAAAAAGCTTTTGCACAGCAACAGAAATCATCAACAAAGCAAAAGCACAACCTACTGAATGTGAGAGGATACTTACAAATGATAGATCTGATAAAGCATTAGTATCCAAATTACATAAGGAATTTATACAACTGAACCCTAAGTGAAACAAATAATCAAATTTAAAAATGAGCAGAGATGAATAGACATTCTTCCACAGATATACACATAGCCAACAGACACAGGAAAAGATGCTCAACATTACTCACCATCAGAAAACTGCAAGCCAAAACCACAAGAGAAATCACACCTTTCGGAATGGCTAACATAAAAAACACAAAAAAATAAAAGTGTTGGTAAGGATGTGGAAAAAATGAACCCTACTGCACTGGTGGTGGGAATGCAAACCAGTACAGCTACTGAGGAAAACAGTTCGGAGGTTTTATCAAAAAATTAAAAATGGAATTCTTATACGATCCAGTAATTCCACTATTGGGTATTTACCTAAAGAATATAAAAACACTAATTTGAAAAGATATATGCACCCCTATGTTTCTTGTGTTATTTACAATAGCCAAGATATGGAAGCAACTCAAGTATGCACTGATAGGCAAATGGGTAGAGCAGATATGATACACACACACACACACACACACACACACACACACACACACACACACCCTGCTGGAATATCACTCAGCCATAAAAAAGAATGAAATATTATAATTTGCAACATGAATAGATCTAGAGGGTATAAGGCTAAGGAAAATAAGTCAGTCAGAGAAAGACAAATACCATATGATTTCACTCCTGTAGAATTTAAAGAACAAATGAGCAATAAAAAAGAGAGAAACAACAACAACAACAACAAAAAACAGACTCTTAAGAACAAACTGGAGATACCAGAGGGGAAGGTATGAGGGGATGGGTGAAATTGGTGAAGGAGATTAAGAGTACACTTGCCTATGGAGCACCTGGGTGGCTCAGTTGGTTAAGGGTCCAACTTCAGTTCAGGTCATGATCTCGAGGTTTGTGGGTTCAAGCCCCATGTCAGGCTCTGTGCAGACAGCTTGGAATCTAGAGCCTGCTTCAGATTCTGTGTCTCCCTCTCTCTCTGCCCCTCCCACATTCATGCTCTGTTTCTCTCACTTTCTCAAAAATAAACAGTGAAATCTACTCTTGAAAAAAAAAGAGTACACTTGCCTAGATGGGCACTGAGTAATATATAAAACTGTTGAATACAACACTGTATGTTAATTATACTTGAATTTTAAAAAAGAACAGAACCAATTCTTGTAAGTCTCTGATTTAAATCCTATGTCAATTTTGCTAATTTTATGCAGTTTTTACAGTTTTATGTGGTTTCCTAAGTTTAATGCTATTAAAGAGGCCCTTACATAGTTTTTGATAAGTTAAAAAGGTAAGTTAGGAGGTGCCTCAGGAATTAGCATTAAATCTGTTATTATCATTATAGTGTAACCCTAAAAATAAATAAGCAGTTATAATATCAGATGATATTAAAATTAATAGATATTCTATAAGCCCAGAGAATGACACTGTTGAATCTGAAAATATAATTAGAGTTGAAAAATAGGGTATATTAATAACAAAAGGCTAAACATAAATAACTACAAATAAAGATCCTGAATATTGGGTGGACAGGAATAATTTAGAGAATAACAAAGATTTGGGAAATCAGAGAACTATCAACTGGTGATATTGTTATATAGTGAAAAGGGGGGAAAGCTGGGAAATAAAACTTAACAAATAAGAATTGAATATGTATTTTTTGTTCCGTTCTTTAAGGTTCATAAACAAAAACACATTAACATCAAAAGTGCTTCTTTTTCATTTTAATTAAAACAAAATGGTTCTAACAAGATGAAATTTGGTTGCTGACTTCTATCACACAAAAGGACAGATCTCCAAACCATTTTGTTAACTGGAGAAATGATAGTCTGACTGTTGGCCTTACATATCATTCTGAACTTTTAACATTTGGATAATATCACAAATGAGCGAACACTTTTCAGTATTTTCTTTTAATTTTTTTTTTGGCCGCATTCTATGGATTTCATAATCTGGGATTGCATCATTTAAATGAACTAAGCCTGCTGAAACCATTCGATGACTTGTAAATTTTCCATTGTGGTTATCTCGTCGTTTGTTAACCTCTGGAGCAGTACTCGGTCTTGCAAAGTGTTTTAATGGATTATGGCTATCATCTGGGCTCTTTCCTAAAAACTTTGCTCTTGATTTTGCTTGTTCAACATGCTTAGGTGAGCTCACAGGTATATCCTCAAATCTATCCGAACAATCCTAAATATTGAAATAAAAGATCAGGTTGGTGAGTTAGTTTTCTTAAAAGTACATTTTAAATTTATAAGAACTATAGTTTGTAATATCAACAGTTAAAGACAAAGAATGAGAGCATCAAGTATTTTATAGGCAATCCCCAAATTCAGATCCTACACCCAATGCCTCCTATTAGATACTATCATAGAAACCATACTTTAAAAAATAAGTCTTGGGGGTGCCTGGGCGGCTCAGTTGGCTAAGTGTCCAACTTCAGCTTAGGTCATGATCTCACGGTTCGTGGGTTCCAGCCCCACATTGGGCTCTGTTCTGACAGCTCAGAGCCTGAAGGCTGCTTCACATTCTGTGTCTCCCTCTCTTTCTGCCGTACCCCACTCATGCTCTGTCTCTCTCTGTCTCTTAAAAATGAATAAATGTTAAAAAATTTTTTAAATAAGTCTTATTTTAAAGGAACTGTTTTTCTTCTTTTTTTTTTTAGAGAGACAGAAAGCACCTGCATGTAGGTGGGGAGGGGCAGAGGGATAGAGAGAATCTTAAACAGACTCCCCACTCAGTACACTCAGCACAGAGCCCCATGCAGGGCTTGATCTCATGACCCAGGGACCATGACCTGAGCCAAAATCAAGAGTTAGATGCTTAACTGACTGAACCACCCAGGCACCCCAGATTTGTTACTTTAAAAGGGATTGAAAATATGAAGCTGAAAACCAGAAAAACTTAGGAAAGCTGTCCTTAGGGTCCAGACTCCTAGACAAAGCCAGTCAGCCTATTCTATAATTCTTCTCCAAAACATATTTTCCCCAATCCCAAATATAAGTCATGAACTCATACTTTATATCATCCAGAGTTTCATTCTTTTTTAAAAAGTAATAAACATTTTCTTTAATATACTTTACATGCATATACCTGGCATACTGTTTATATTAAAGTAAAAAAAATTATGTACATTCTGAGAGTAAACAAGTAAAATATTTAGGAAAATAACTGGAAGAATATACACCAAAGCAACTTTTTTTTAAATGATAGTTAAGTTAGTGGGATTATGAGCTTTGTTTTCCTTTTCTCTTTTTTCAAATTTATACACTTGGCTATATTTTATAATAAACATATAATAACCTACAATTATCCCTAAGAGTGTATGGAGCTACTAGTCATTCCTAAACTAGTATAAACTAGTTTCCTCTGAAGTTTGAGCATCTTATCTCTTAACACTTTGCAGAGATAGGCACACCAAAGGAATAAGATACTCTGATTTGGAGAGAAGGCGGGAGTGAATTAATAGAATTGGAGCGTGAGAAAAGGTCATGCAGGACTGAGAAGAATTGAGGCAGTAAGAAAGAGATTTACAAAAAAGGAAGTATAAAGAGTGTAAAGACAAATTCTACCTACTTTACAATTTTGCCTGGGTATGAAGAAGGCAGGCAAACATTCTTCCTCTCCCCTCTTATGTAAGTGGAGCAATTAGGTAAGCCACATTATTAAGGGAATTTCTGCTACTTTGGTGAGTAATACATAATTCTTGCTTCACAGATTAGATAACTAATCACTAGAATACCAGTGGAAGAGCCTGGACACCCACACAACTGGTTATTTTTCTGGAAGCTCCTACCACTCATTTTCTCTGTCTTCCATTTTGATTCCTTGGAGAGATTCTCAGATTTTAGAAAAGAATCAGGTGAACAAGTCTTTCTGATGATCTGAAAAAATGCTCTCCTACCACTCGATTCTCTGTTGTCAACTTCACTAGAGAGAAAAGTTTAGGTACTGTTGGCTTAACAGAGGAAAGTAAAGATAACTTTACCTCTCTCACCCACTCTTAGGGTAAAGTTTCTGAGATCCTATATGATCTCATATGACATAATAAAAACACAATTTCTTCTTTTGTTTGGAAAAGTGATATTAAAGATTCCATTTGTCTAAAAGAACTTCAGAAAGTCTTTACTTTCCCTAAATTATGGACTGATATTCTACTTCTTTTTTCTAGTGGATACACACATGTGAGGACGCACACACACTCAAGGTTAAATTACCAAATTTAGGTAGAAAAGAGAAATCCAAAGTTGAGAGTATAAGCTAAATTGATAATATATTCCCAGCTACTAATTTTACTACTTACTAAAGCTAAATATTTGCATTAATATGGAAAGCAAATTCAAAGCAACTTTTATAAATTATATCTATTTTCTCATTCCAAGGATTATGCACATCAAATTATCTATGCAATATAATTTTGGGATTTATGGATTCTCACAATTGTGTGTCCTGCCTATCTATATATATTAAAAGAGAGAGCAGCAGTTCAGAAAATTAAAGTCAGTCTCTTCTATCCCTAAATTTCAACTTTGCTTCAGAATGGTTTGTATAAAGTTTGGTAGCAGTTTTATCTTCCTAATTGTTTTGTTAATATTATAAATAGATTTGAGTTCTCAAATTTCTCAGCACATGAGATAGCAGAGGGGCAGTGGTAATAGAAGAGAGTAGAAGTTAAATTAAAAATTTTCTACTCATAATCCCATAGATTGTAAATTTTGCAAATCCCTAATGCTTATCACAATAACTGGCACATTGTATCTTTGTTTACTGAAACAAAGATAATTAAGTAATCTGAAAAATATATACTCATATCCGCATGAAAACAAAATCCCAGCTATGTTTCCATAGTATACAGCCAGTGCCAATAATTGTATAGGTTGTGCCTGTACAGGAGCCCCTGGCTGAGGGGTGAGTCATGGCTGAAATCCAGCCAGTTTTCCATAGACAGGGCTATGTGCTTTGGCTCTAGGTGCTCAGTCTACAGTCTTCCCAGAGGAAAGGGTGCCTTTGTCTAACTCATGCTCCAGAGGGAATACCCTTTATCTACTTTATACAAAGGCACTAAGTGTGTTAACAGTCCCCTGATTTTGTGACTGCATTTTGAATTGGGTGAGGTGAAATCCGAATGTCAGAAGAATTTTTTTTTTTAATTTGAAGGTCTGTATATCTTGGGGGTTATCTATGAAGGTTACAGACACACTTACATATAGATATATATGCCCTAAAATAGATTTACAAATTTTACCAAATACAAAAATAGTAGACTTAGAAAAACAGTATTACATGTATAGTTCTTCTTGCAGTCCAATGAAGCAATGTCCTTGGTACAGATTTCTTTAGAATTCTTGCAGTGGGCAGTGTGGTTGGTAGTATCTTAACTATTTTGCCAAATGACTTCTTTTGTTTATTGACATGGTCTTTTTCTTTTCGGATCTTGGGCTTTAGATTTTCTCTCTTTAATACTTCTGGGAAGAGGGATGGTTTTGAGTTTTTCTCAGCTTCCACAATTTTATATTTAAACGACTGTAATTCAGGGAACTTGGCACATTTTTCACTGCAAATTCCATTTGTCTTTAGAGAAAGAGTTTGTATTTTTTTGTATTGTGCAAATGTTACTAAATGTTTTTTATTATTGTTATTATTTCCTTTCAATCTCTGAAAATACTGGTCTTCTAATTCTGATTTCTCTTCAGCCTCTAAATTGAAATGAGTTAAAGTGTCAGTCTGCCTAGAAGGAAAAGTGTATCTGTATATATATTCTTCATTTTCATTTGGTATTTTGCAATTAGGAATTCTTGGATATGATGACAGTACTGTTTCAAGTTTTTCTTGTGCCATGAATTTATAGATGTTATTATGTTCTTTGTTTTCAAGGGACTTCATTTTTAGTGTCCTTTCAAAGCAAGCATTTATTGGAGTTGTTTTTGATTTACCACTCCAACTGTGTGGGTCTTGAACTTCTGTTTTAAAATCACAATTTTCTGCTCGAGGAAGCTGCATGAAACCATGTTCTTTCCTTTCTTTCTTCAGTACTGTATCTGTAAGTCTTTCTGATGACTTATTTAATGGAATCGCTTGGGTATTTTTGTTGAAAGAAGGCTGTACTTTAATTAATCTCATTGTTTTGGCTCCTTCATCAGGACAGTATCTTTTCTGTTCCTCAATTATTGATGGATTTTCCTTAATATCTTGTAAGGAAAAATATTCTTTTTCTTTCTTTTTGGTCAGTTCTGTTTCTATAAGTCTATCCTCAGGAACTTTTTGTAAAGTGGTTTTTTGAACAATTTTTGAATATTTATTTTGCTGTTCTGAATTCTCCATAAATTGATTTTGTTTTCTAGAAGATAAATCTGGCGTTATACATTTTAATGGTATGGAACTAGTATTGATCAAATTTATATGCTGGCTGATCCCCTCTAATTGCCTTTCTGTGACTAGTCCTGATTTTGAAAGTTTTTCTATAAAAAGACTCTGGAGGTGTTTGCTTAAATCAGCTTTTAGATTTAATAATTCATTTTCTGATAAAGCTAGAAGATAGTTTTGTAGAGATTTATTTAAAGGATATTTCATGTTCATGTCAAGTCTTTCGCCAAAACTCCCCCTTGAAATGTCTTGTCCTAACTCATGAAAAGATATTGAGGCACTTCTAGATCTTAGAGAAGACATGGATGAGTGTATAGTCTCAGATGCTGTCTCTTTAAATAAACTGCTTTCTGAAAGGTTTTTTAGGAAATAGTTTTGGAGAATTTCATTTAAAAAAGATCTTAGCTTTATTTCCAAATGTTTATCTATGAAATGATGATTAAAATTATTTACAAAAGACATGATTTCTTTTACAGTTTCTGAATATTTTTCCAGAAAAATATTCTGCCCTTTTGGTTCTACTTTCTCATTCATTAAATACAGATTGTGATAGATTTTTGGTAAGTCTTCTTTAGTGATGTGTCCAGATTCTGAAAGTCTTTCTACAAGGTAATGTTGAATATGTTTACTTAGTTCAGATTTTAAATTTTTTATTTCTGACTCTGAGAGTTCTTCTAGAAATACACGCAGCTTTCTGTCTAATTTATCTGCTTTATCAAAATTCTCTTTGATTTCTTCAAGGTCTTCTGTATTCTTTGGAAAAGGATGCTGGATTAGCCTTTCTAATTCTTTTTCTGGTTGTCTTCTTTCAGACTGATTATATTTGAAAAAAATATTAAACATATGTTTTAAAAACGATTTTAACATTATCACATCCGAATCATTAAGTTTACCCATTAATGAGTTACTTAAATTTTCTAAAGTAAAAGTTAGATCATTTTCTTCTCTATCAAACCACTGACTATTATTTAGCACATCTGTTTTTTTATCTGGTGTTGACTGATACTTTGAATCTTGTAGGGATATGTTTTGGCCTTCATCCACATCTCCAACTCTATTAAAAGAAGCAGTTTCTTTGGGAATGATGAGTATATTCTGCTCTGAAATAGGTTCTGTTTTGCTTTGGGTTTCTGAATCATCCTCTGTGGAATACTTTGGCTCTTCTTCAGCAAAGGCTGTCTCTGTATCCAGCATGGAACTCTTTTGATAGTCTTTATTTAATTCTATCACTTTGATTATCCCAGATTCTAAAAGACTATCTACAGGAAATGCTTGTATTATCTGGCTTACAACAGATTTGGCCTGTGACAATTCTATTTCATCATTATTTTCTTCATAGTGAAGGAGAATATTTGAAGATAAATTCTCCCAAGCAGTGGGTGATTGATTCTGCAAATTTATTGGTATCTCACTCGATTCTTTCACTCCTATTTCCAACTCTGAGAAGATAGGTGCAGTGAATATTTGATTTATAACATAATCACGTGAAATGCTAGTTACACCTAATTGGGAACTAGACACTTCAATATTTGAATGTTTATTTTTGAAATTCTTATTTTTTTTTTGAAAATCAGTCTCACCAGATTCCAAGTGTTTTTCAGAGACAAATTCCCTTTCTACCTCTGGAGAATTTCTTGGTTCACCTTCTGAAAGTGAATCTGCAGGAATATCTTTAATTATTTGTCTTAAAAGAGACTTTGAACTTACAAGGTCTTTTTCTGAAAGCAAGCTATTTAAATCTTGAACTTTTTCAAATACTTTGTTTTCCACACTAGTTGGTGGTTCATCATGAACACATATAAGTGGAGAACTAAGACTTTTCTTTCTTGTTCCAGTGTCCACAGGAACCTCTGGTTTACAAAATAATTTATCTGATAGGTCTTGCAGATTTTTACTTAAAATTGACTTGAGCATCATTGATTGTTTTAAATTTTCTAGGTGGGAAGTAAGACTTAATGATTTTGAAAGGCGACATGTATTTACATTTCCAGTCACTGATGATTCTCCTTCCAAGTTTGGCAGAGATACATTTGGTAGTCTTTCTTTTAACTTATTCTTAGTATCTAACGTCTTTATTGTGGTCATATTGGGATCACAGGCAAAATTACTTTTAGAGTCTAAAGTCTTTATTGTGATGAAATCAGGATCACGGGCTAACTTAGTCTTAGTGTCTGAAGTCTTTACTGTGGTGTTATCAGGATCACAGGCTAACTTAGTCTCAGTGTCTAAAGTCTTTATTGTGATGAAATCAGGATCACGGGCTAACTTAGTCTTAGTGTCTGAAGTCTTTACTGTGGTGTTATCAGGATCACAGGCTAACTTAGTCTCAGTGTCTAAAGTCTTTATTGTGATGAAATCAGGATCATGGGCTAACTTAGTCTTAGTGTCTGAAGTCTTTACTGTGGTGTTATCAGGATCACGAGCTAACTTAGTCTCAGTGTCTAAAGTCTTTATTGTGATGAAATCAGGATCATGGGCTAACTTAGTTTTAGTGTCTGAAGTCTTTACTGTGGTGTTATCAGGATCACGGGCTAACTTAGTCTCAGTGTCTAAAGTCTTTATTGTGATGAAATCAGGATCATGGGCTAACTTAGTCTTAGTGTCTAAAGTCTTTACTGTGGTGTTATCAGGATTGCTTGGCCAGGTTTTATGAGTAGGTCTTGCAGTTTCTGAATATGTTGGGTAAGGAGGATCTTGGTCTTCATGCTCTATAACCTCTGCACATAAAATGTTTCTACATCTGGACATATCTTCGTCTTTTATTTTCCTGACTGACATTTTGTTGTTTATATTCCTTAGAAAAGGATCAAAACCATTCTTAAAGCTGAATTTCTGGAACTGAAATTTTAAAAACAGGTAAAGAAAGGTAAGAAATTCTATAGTATTTATTTGAATTTATAATACATTTTCTAGTTAAATTTTCTTTGATCAATCTGTCAAATTAACTACTCATCCACTTACCTTCTACAAAGTGAAAACTCTATTTTAAAATATTTGAAATTGGAGTGATGAAAATTTTAATGCAAATTTTTAAAATTCATAATTCTTATACTGTTTTGTGTCTAAGAGTTTTGCTACCTAGAATATTTTAAAACACTTAAACGGAATTCATACACAGTTTTTTTTTTTTAACTTAATTTCCAATGCTAGCTGCACTTATTAAGACAATGGCTAACATCAGGATATAAGTCCTATCCATAGAAATACTTACCATTTTAGTAGCAATATAGAACATTTTTATAATGCAAAGAAAGTAGTAGATATCCCATTAAAAGTATCATAAATATTTTATAAAGACTAACTTGGGAGCATATATCATCTGCTTTTAAGTCTGAGAATTTCAACAATGATGATGAGTTCCACCTACTCCTTAGCATGTCACAGTAGAGTTTTGCTTTTTGATGAATACCATATGTGTCTCAGAAATGGTTAAGAGAGAACAATACAAAAAATTCTGGATTACAGTGAAATTCCAGGGTAATATCCATGGGCAGTTTTTTAGCTCTGGGAATCAAGCTAGTCTATCATGAAATAGCCTTTGAAATGCAATCTCTTATTTCAATTTGTTCAAACACATTCTTGTGTTTGTTAATACAACTTGTACATTATCCAGTTGAAAAAGGCAAAATGTGAAATAATCGGCCTAGTGTTTGTTTTAGCTTATTTCAACTTAGTAGTTCAAACTTCATTGTAATGAATACAATTTATTATAACTGTTTTTCAAAAGTTAGTTGATATCCAGTGATAGCATAAGAATCCCCCGGGTTTTTCTGAGAGATATAGATTCCCAGGATCCATTCCCAGATTTAATTTCATCAGGTCAGAGGTAGGACCTGAGAACATGTATTTTTTCAAAGATAGCCAGGTGCTTCTAATGAGTAGTCTGGTTTAGGAACCATTGAATTATATAAAGTATTAGAGAAACCTAGTATTTAAATATAATTGTTATTGGGATAGGATAATTCAGGACTCACCTGATATTTTGGTTTGAATTCCATATATTCTGGTCTGAAAGATGGTGAAATATATTCCTTTGGTGTAAAAATCACCTTGTAAAAAGAGAAGTTTTAATTTTAGACTGCTTATTGTGCAAGGATATTTCCCAAGATAAATTTATTCTCTCAATACTTATTAAAGACATAAAAATTTAAAACCTAAATTTAAGTATTTTTCTCATAACTATTGTAATTTATTTTGCCAGTTATCAAAGAAATCTATACATAATATAATACATTTGCATATATAATCTTAACTTCCTTGATACTATATTCACCCTAGTGAATTTGTAAAATCAAAACCACAGCAACTTCAAGCAGAAACAGAAAAGAAATAGAATTATCGGAACAAATGTAATCTCATTTTAAAAGACTTTAAAGTGCTTTAGATAATAAATAGCGTTTGATATGATATTGGAAGAGAGAGCATTTTCAATGATTCTTTAATCTGTAATTGCTAAATAGGTACTTAACCCAAACTAAGGAAACACTTGGTGCTAGATCAGTGTGTACAGAATCATAAAACCACTGAATTTTTGTAGATGAAAGATGCTTTAGAGATATTCCAGTCCCACTCCTTGTTTTACACAAGAATCTGAAGTTGAGGCTTGTTGCCCCAAGTTACCCAGATGATTAGTAGCCTAACTCTTAGGTGTCCTAAATTTTCCATCACCCAATCAAGACTGCAGAAGTGTGCATCCATACCGCCAAGTCATCTAGAGAAAACTTGACACCATCTCTTTGAGAGTACTTAGCAACCAACTACTTCTGGATATATTATCTCCTTTAGACAGAAGGTTCATTATATATCAAGTTAATTAAAATAACAGTTGAATGAATGATGTTTCCATAAGTAACACTTTCGGTTTAAGTGTTCATTAATATTAAGCAGTTAATAACACAACCTTATTCTTAAATTTCAGCAACTTACCATTTTTGCTATTTTTCATTGACTAAATTATTTCTACAAGTTTATTAATATTCCCCATTATAGTTTCTCCCTTTCAGACAAATGTGTCTAACTATGAGTTCTTAAAATATATCTCAGAATTTTCCACACCTGTTCTTTTCCTTGTATTTTTGCTTGAATTTTCCTTGAAAAGTTTAAATTCTAAATTTTGAAATCTCATTATTGTAAATAAATTTAGCAGAAAAATTAAAAATAAATTAATGTATGACAAAGAAATGGAAGAACAGTTATATATATATATATATATATATATATATATATATATATAAATATATATGATCTTCTTTCTGTAAAAGACACAAACAAAAAGTCCTCCCTAATATAAACATGAAAGGATGTGTGAAAGGATATAAAATGCTAACATCTCTGGAGGATGAAAGAGGACACTATTAACTTTTATTCTGTTTAACTCTGTATTATTATTTAGATGAACATGGAACATTACTGAATAACAATCTCCAATACATTTATACTGGGGAGAAATGCTTTAGGCATTCATCTCAGGAAGATAGAAAAGGACAATAAAACAAACCAATATGGGAGCTTTAAGATTATGGACTGAACATGTGAGTCTATTCTCTCCTACCACCTCCCAAGGTTTCAGTAAATTAACAGAAAACAATATTTCAAAAAGAAAAATCCCATGGCAATATTGGATATCAATAAGGTAAGACACCAGGATTTAGAAAGTTG
>PITB01008133.1:0-75368 GCA_004024585.1 Paradoxurus hermaphroditus
CAGTCACAGTCCCATTTGGGGTCCTCCAGGGGAGCAGCCTGCCTTCCCGTTGGGCCATCCACTCCCCGTTGGTTTGTCCTTCTCCAAACCTTCTCCATCCGTCGTCTGTTCGCCCCGAGGACTCAGCGGCCCGTGGGGAGACTCGCTTACGTCTTAACATCTCTCCAAGTTCAAACACGTGGGACAGGGTTTGGAACACTTCCGTCTATTGAGCAGGGCTGTCTGTCGGTTCCCCCAAGTCCTTTTTCCTTTGTTTTAGACCTTGCAAGGAAAGTGGAAGGTGGACCTTCGTGGGGCCAAACGAAAGGACCCAGACGTGAGGCGTTTCGGTCAACAGATACATTGAACGTGACTCCCTTTTCGGGGGGGAGGGACGTCTCTTCACTGGCGATCCTGGATGAGGAGGACGTGAGGCTTGAGCAGGTGGCCTTTCCTGAGAAGAGGGCTCAGGGGGCGGGTCTGCAACCTTGAAAGGGCCCGGAGGTCGGCACCTGGCGTCCAGGCCTTACTTACCTAAGCCTGTCTGGTCCCGTAAAGCAAACACCTGCATGCTGGACCCTCTACCCTCCCTTCCACAGTACAGGTCTGCCTGTAAGGTAGTACCGTGCTGAATACTTCCTCGGGAGGCCAGGACCCTCCAGCCTCCAGGCGACACTGAGGCCACGCCTGGGAGCAACGACGACGACTAACTTCATGCACTTCATTTTGAGCGTTTCTAGATCAAATCTCTCCCAGTTTTTCAGAACACATTCCGGAGGCGTTTCCCATCTCGAGATCCCAGTAGGAGCCAAAGGCCTCAATACCTGTCTGTCATGTTAGAGAGGTGACTATGAAGGCGTCCCCACCCATCAGCTCTCCCCTTTTTGGGTCAAGGTATCCCTTGATTCGCGTTTCCCGAAGTGAGAGAACGGCCTGACAAGGGTTGGGGCCCTCGGGAGTAGCCATTCTGACTCACTGCTTTAGCCCCCACACAACCCTTCCTTCCTCTCCCCACCGCCCCCCCCCCCCGGAATTCTTCTAATTCTCTTAAATCTTAGCAGTTCAGCGAGGTTGGCGATTCAAGGCTTGTTACTTATAAAGGTTATGGGTGCAAACAAACAACCGGGGCGATTATGGGGAGGCATGTGCTGCTTATGGAGGAGGCTTCCCCGGGCTGCGACCCCCAGGGCCGGTCTCCATCCCGTTACGTGTCTCGGGTGCCCCACGGGAACCATAGGGCAGGTTCAGAGCGCTGGATTGCCAGTCCTTCTGTGCGCCCCCCGGATGAACCTTTTCGGTAGCAGAGAAAGTCCCTGACGACCTCATTCTTCGGAGCCCCCTTGGTTAGGCCCTCATTACTTGGTCGTACTAATTTGCTTGCACCCCCCCCACCCATGGAATTTAGTCCATAAGATTAATTATTTCCTCGCCTCACCCCCAAGCATCCTTTCTTCCTGTACGCCTCATGTCCTAGCCGCAGAAGGGTCCCGATTGAAGGGGGTAGTCCCTGAGACCTGGCAGCACTACGGTTGCTGCCTTTCTGTTGTTGAAACAAGAAAGCTTCCAGAATGCATCCAATTAAAGTTCCCGCAGCTGTTGCACACAAAGGCGGCGCTGGGTGGTAGAACGCTCCCATTCTTAATAGTCCAAACCCAGGGGACCCTGAGGGATGGCTCTACTATTGTCTGCTGATGTTTGAAGCCTAGAGTCCTGGGCCACATTGGAGGCTGAGTTGTACTTGACAACAAACCGTAGATCTCACCAAAAGCGTGAAAGATCTCTCTCTTTGATCAAGACCATTATGACAGACACCTTCAAAGGGGAGGTCCTGGTAGCTACCCAGACAGCATTCCCTCCCTAAGTGACCATATCGGCAGGACCACCTCTGAAACTGCGGCACCCATGAGATCCCCAGGTGTTCGGAGAAAGAGTTCCGGGGAATGAAGAGTGATTCCAGATCCTGAAATGAGTTCCTGTTTGCTGGAGCATATTGCTCTTCGGGGGCTGGAAAGTTTTAAAAGCCATTTAAGAAGGAGACGCAAAGGAAGAATGAGGGAAGAGGAGAAAGTGGACCCGGTGAGGCTTAGGTCAACGTTCCAAGGGGGGACTGACCAAACCTGTACCCAGAAGCCCATCACCCGAGACTTAAGACCCGCGGCCACACTACCCACTTTTAACCGGCCGACAGGTGCGGGTTTGAGAGTCTCGGTAAGGTGATCCCCCGTTCAGAAAAAGAAAGGAAAGAGTCCGTTGTTACCCTCCAATGAGCTAATCCTGGGTTTCAGCACCAAAATGTTGCAGGTGGGTGGGAGAGACGCTGGTCCTTGTCTCCTTGAGTTGAGGACTGAATCTCGCAGACAGCAGAGAGCGAGCAAAGCGATGGAGTGTATTGAGCAAAAGTACAAAGCCCTCAAGGGTGAGAGGGGGCCTGGGTTGCCGCCAGGATTTTTGTCCCTGACTTTATACCGGGGCCTTCTCAGGAACTGGAGAATTAGTTTGTGAGATTCCACACGTGGCGCCTAACACAGGCAGGTCTGGAACGCTATCCACTGCCCGCCCCCCACAAAAAAACACCCTTCCACCCGCATCTGCATTCAGCCTCCCCAAGGGTCCCTCACCTATCCCTGCCTTCTGTTAACCCTTTCCCTCCTCAATAAGTCTTTCAGACTCTCTAGTTCTTCTTGAGCCAGTTGCAGTAGTTTGTGGGGTTTTAGGAATTTGTTCACTACATCTGGATTACCTAACCCGTTGGTCTACAGTTTTATTACTACTCTCCCGCACTCTCCTGATTTCTCTAAGCTCTGAGAACTCTCCTACACCTTTCTGATTTCTTTAAGGTCAGCGTTAACGTCCACACTTTGATCTCTGATTTTAGTGATTTGGGTCTTACCCCTCTTTTCGTCAGTCTGGCTAAATGTTCGCCAATTTCGTTAACCTTTCGGAAGAACCAACCTTTGCCTTGTTAATTGGGTCTTGTTTTTCATCCCGCCCCCCCCCTCACTCCCCAACTCTTATCTTTCTTATTTCTTTCCTTTGCTAACCTTGGGTTCTCTTTGCTTTTCTTTTGCTGGATTTTTAAAGTGTAAAGTGATTTGGGATTTTTTTTTTTTAAACGATGGTGTCTATGGCTATAATCTCCCAGAAATGAAGAATGCCTTTGCATGGGCTTAGTAATAGGCTGGACATGGCTGAGAAAGGAATCCGAGCTTGAGGATAGAGCAATAAAAACTATCGAAACCGAAAAGCAAAAAGAACAAAGACTGGAAAACAAACGGTATCCAAGGACTGTGGTACCACCACCAAAGGTGTAAGGTTCACATAATGGGACTACCAGAAGAAGAAAGAAGAAATATCTGAAATAATGATGGGGAATTTCCCCCAAATTAATGTCAGACACCAAATCACAGATCCAGGAAGTTTGGAGAACACCAAGAATATAAATGCCAAAAAACCACAACTAGGCATATCATTTTTAAATTACAAAAAATCAAATAAGAAATCTTAATAAATAAGAAGTCTTGAAAGAAGCCGGAGGAAAGACTTAATGTAGCTTTGTCCCGCTCAGTGGTGAGAAACTCGAAGCTTTCCCACTCAGGTCAGTTACAAGGCAAGGATGTCCCCCCACCCCTTTTTTGAACGTTTTATTTGCTTTTGACAGAGAGAGAGAGAGAGAGAGAGAGAGAGAGAGCGAGCGCATGAACGGGGAGGGACAGAGAGAGGGGGGCACAGAGGATCCAAAGTGGGCTCTGCACTGACAGCCATGAGCCCATGTGGGGCCCGAATTCACAAACCGCAAGATCATGACCTGAGCTGAAGTCAGACACTCAACCGACTGAGCCCCCCAGGCGCCCCAAGGATGTCCCTTCTTGACATCCTTTTCAACATCATACTGGAAGTCCTTGTTCATGCGTTATGCAAGAAAAAGAAATAAAAGGTATACGGACTGGGAAGGAAGAAATACAACCATCTTTATTCACATGTGACTGGATCATCTATGTAGGAAATCCAAAAGAACTGACGAAAAAACTGGAACCAATAGGAGATTATAGCAGGGTTGTAGGATTTAGGTTAATATACACCAATCAACTGCTTTCCTATATACCAGCAATGAACAAGTGGAATTTGAAATTAAAAACACAGTAGTAGTTACATTAGCACCCCCAAAAGTGAAATGCTTTGGTAGAAATCTAACAAAATATGTACAAGATCTGTATGAGGTAAACTACAACACGCTGATGAAAGATATCAAAGAAGTAAATAGATGGAGAGATATTTCATGTTCGTGGACAGAAACGCTCAATATTGTCAAGATGTTGGTTCTTCCCAACTTGACCTGTAGACTCAAAGCAGTTCCGGTCACGCTCTCAGCGTGTTATTTGTGCCTACTGACAAACCGATTCTGAAGTTCATATGGAGAGGCAAAAGACACAGAAGAGCCAACTCAATATTGAAGGAGAACAAAGTCAGAAGACTGAGGCTACCCCGCTTCAAGACTTAAAGCTACAGGAATTAAGTAATTCAGACTTAAAGCTACAGTAATTAAGACAGGGTCATCATGGCAAAAGAATAGAAAAGTAGGTCTCTGGAACCCACAGAGAGCCTAGGAATAGACCCCCACAAATGACCTGACCATCAACTGATCTTTGACAAAGAAGTAAAAGCTGTACAGTGGAGGAAAGATGATCTCTTCGGCAAGTGGTGTTGAACGATTGGACATCCACACACACCTCCAAATTATATCTATAGACACAGACCTTACATCCTTCACAAAAATTAACTCAAAATGGATCATAGATCTAAAACTATAAAACTCCTAGAAGATAACACGTTAGAGAAAACCTAGATGACCTTGGGTATGGTGATGACTTTTTCAGATACAACGCTAAGGGCATGACCCCTGAAAGAAATAATTGATAAGCTGGCCATCACTAAAATAGAACCTTTGCTCTGTGAGACACAATGCCAGGAGAGTGAGAAGCCACAGACTTAGAAAACATGTTGGCAAAAGACACAGCCGATAAAGAACTGTTACCCAAAATACACGCAAAACTCTTAAAACTCAACAAAAAGAGAACAACAGCCTGATGAAAAAAGGGCAAGAGACTTGAATGGACACCTTGCCCAAGAAGTTAATACAGGTTGCAAATTCGTAAGTGAAAAATATGCTCGCTATGTCATCAAAGGAATGCAAATTAAAGCAACAGTGAGGTATCGTTACACACCTCTCAGACTAGCCAAAATCTGGAACACCGACACCACCAAATTCTGGCGAGGATGTGGAGCAATTGGAACTCTCATTTTGTTACTGGTGGGAGCGCAAAACGGTGCCACCGCTTTGGAAGCCAGTTTGGTGTTTTCTCACAAACATGCCCTTAGCACAGGGTCCAGTGACTGGGTGCTCGCTATTTATCCAAAGGAACGGAAAACTTCTGTCCGTACAAAAACCTGCACACAGATGTTTATAGCTGCTTTATTCATAATCGCTCAAACTTGGAAGCAAGATGCCTGCCCTTCAGTAGATGAACGGATAAACCGTGGCACATCCAGAGACTGGAATATTATTCTGTCCTCAAAAAAGAGCTATCGAGACCTGAAAAGACCGGGAGAAACCTTAAATAGATATTACTAAGTGAAAGAAGCTGAACTGGAAAGGCTACATACTGGGCGATCTCAATGATATGACATTCTGGAAAAGGCAAGACTATGGAGACACTAGAAGGATCAGCGGTTTCCAGGGGCGAGACAGGGGCGAGACTGGGGAGGGGTGAAAAGGCAGAGCAGGGAGGAGTTTTAGGGCAGTGAAAGCCCTCTACTATATTAGAATGATGGGTACCTATCGATACATTTCTCCAAACCAGGTAGAATGTATGACACCAAGGGTGAAGCCTACTGTAAACCACGGACATGGGGTGATGATGGTGTACCAGTGTAAGTCCAGCAGTTGTTACAAGTGTACTCCCCTGGGGAGAGATGCCTCCCCTGGGGAGGAGGCTATGTCTGTGGCTGGGGGGGTGGGCAGTGAGTATATTGGAAATCTTTGTACTTTCAATTTTGCCGCAAACTTAAAACTGCTCTAAAAAGATTGAGTCCTTTAAAAACAAAAAACAAAAAACAAAATCAGAGGATTCATTCAGACAATTCACAGAGGAGATCTACTAATTCCCAATAATCACCCTTCTTTTTTCTTTTTTTTTTTTTTTTTTTTTTTGATAGAGCACATGCACGCCAAGTAGCAGGGAGGGGGCAAAGGGAGAGAGAAAATATTTTTTTTCTTTTTTAAGCTTATTTAATTTATTTATATAGGGAGCGAGGGAGACAGAATCCCAAGCGGGCTCCACGCTGTCAGCGCAGAGCTTGACTTGGGGCTCAAACTCACAAACCTTGAAATCCTGACCTAAGCCAAAATCAGGAGTCAGCTGCTTACCCAACAGAGCCACCCAGGCACCCCAAATGAGGTACATTGTTAATCCATTGGGGTGAAATCTAAAAGATTCGCAATAGGAAGTGGTGACGGGATCGCAGAGCAAATGGAAGTCTTGGATTTGCTTAGAGGAACGTAAGATGGTAAAATCACTTTGGAAAATGGATTGTAGGCTCTCAGAACGTTAAAGACACGCTTCTCCTGTGATGTAATGTAGACACGTTCCTTGTTATTTACCCGAGTTAAATGAAAACATGTACATTGAAAGACTTGCCCAGTAGTATTCATAACTTAATAGTAGTCTTATTCATGATTGCAGAAAACTTAAAATCACCCAGTATCCATCAGATGAGAAAAGTTGTGGCGTATTCATTTACTGATATCATACTCCAAAATGAAAGTGAATCGCTGATACATGTCCTGACATCTCTGACCCTCACACACTTCTTATTGAACAAAAGACGACTAACAAGAGAGTACGTAATGCATAATTCCGTTAAAAAGAGTTCTAGAACAGTCTAAATGAATCTGTGGTGATAGAAATCAGATCACCAGTCCCACTGGGTGAGTGTGGACAGAATGTCCCAATGGCACTTTGTGGGAGGAAAAGAAAAATTTTTTTTTATCATGATTGGAGTTGCTAACATGAAACTATGGAAGTGTGAACAAGCCTTCAAACCATGCACTGAAAATTTCTGGATTTTATTGTGTCTAATTTTACATAACTTATGCAGAATTTAAAAAAAAATTAAGGGACTAGGAGGCAAAAGTGAAGATGAATGCTTTCAACCAGTAGAAACAACAAAAAATTCAACAACTCATTAAGAGATCAAATAGAAATGATGAGCAAATCATTTACGGATTGAAAACAATTGTGAAATTAAAAGCCCCGCCGACAGCTCAGCGACAGGATGGAATTATGACTTCGGTGGGGCTTTAGGCACTTTTTGCCTTCATGAGCACTTTCCTCCTTAAAAATATCCAAAATCATGATTTATGTTTACACTGGTATGAAAGCAGCTATTCTGTTAACTATTACAAAATTGACTCCAACCTAAAATTTCACCTTTTTTTTTCGGCTTTTATAAGAAGTTAGAATGTTGTCGTGAGTTCCTAGCCCAACTGTCAGGTCCAGGGGAGAAGTTTCCCCCCCACCCCTTTTCTCCCGCTTCCACCCTCACCCCCTTTCTCCCCCCACTTTCCCCCGTTCCCCCCACCACCACTTCCCCCACCCCATTCAGGACCCCCAGGTGGTCTTCTGTCTTCCGTCCCTTCCCAGGGTGAAGAGGAGTTTGGCATTTTTAAACTTTTTTAGGGGCGCCCGGGGGGCTCAGATGGTTAAGCTTCCGACTTCAGCTCAGGTCATGATCTCACCGCTAGTGAGTTCGAGCCGCATCAGGCTCTGTGCTGACGGCTCAGAGCCTGGCGCCTGCTTCGGATTCTGTGCCTCCCTCTCTCTCTACTTCTTCCCCACTCATTTTTTTTCTCTCTCTCTCCCCCTCCCCAACTCATTCTCTCTCTAAAACAAACATTATAACTCTCAAGTCAATTTTGGTAAAAACCTAAGTAATACATTCTGCAAGTATGTACATTTAACATTTGTGATGTCAGGGAACTACAAAAACCAGGTGATTTTTACCATTTTTTACCTAAAATAATTTTTCCCCCCACTACCCATCCAGATTCTCATTAAAGAACACGCTCCTTTAATGCGGCCGCACACATAACGAGTACGGTCTGAAACAAATTTGTAACCTAAGCGCTTCGTGTGACTACGGCCGGACTGTCCGCACGCTACAGAAGCTTCGAGAAACCAGGTGGGCAACGGCCGTTGGGCTCGCACTCTCGCGCGAAGTCCCACGACAGGCCCCGCCCCCTTGCTGGAAGTTTCCTCGCCCCGCCCCCCGCTCGGTCTTCAGTTACAGGTCCCCGAGGCGAGGCCGCAGTCGCAGCTCCGTCCTCAGCGGTGCTGGTCGGCATCTGTCCCTCTTCCGCTTTTCCGCCTCTGCCCTCATAGCCGAGGCAGGGGCGGCTTCTCGTCCTCCAGGTCAGTGGTAGACGGTAAAAATCGGGTAGGCTCTCCGATGGTGTTTGCTGTTACGGAACTTCGTGAACCCCTTTTACGGAATACAAGGCGTATATGAACCCCTCATTAGGTGTTGGTTACGTATTATATTTTAGGAATTTAAAGGAAATCTAAAAGGGAAAAAAAAATCTTCCTCAATCCGTAACACACTGTGCTAAAACACCCGGGGCACTGAAAAGATAAGAAAAGGAAAAGACCGTTAAAGGGCACAGGGTAGGCGCCTAAATTGCCCCTAGGGCTAGGCGCATCGGGGTCAGACCCAGACCGGAAGGGAGTCCTGGACCGGGCCGGGTTCAGCGCTCTGCAGCCAAAGCCCCTCCCACCCGTAGGGCGGCTCCGATTGGCCGGACCCGGCCTCCCGGAAGTGACGTCAGCACCCGGCGTCTCGGCCTCCCAGCGGAGCCGCGGTGCATCTCTTCCTATGCTCCGCCCCTCAGCGCACCAAAACAAGAAAGCGGCCGGGGCGGGGCCTGCGTTCGGCCGACGCCGCGCTCGGGGGAGGGGAGGGGCCTTCGCGCGCGGCGCCGCTGGGTTGGGCGGCCGGGTTGGGACGGAGGCGCTCGGGTGCGGGCCCGCACATCCGCCCTCGGCCGACTGTTGAGCCGAGGCATGGAGGTGGGCTAGCGGCCGAAGCGAGGCCGAGCGGGGTGAGAGGAGCGCGGCGGACTCGAGGCCGCGGGCCCGGCGGGCGTGAGCGCTCGCGCGCGGCCGGTGCGCGCAGAGCCGCGTGGAGTAACCGTCGCCGCGCGTGAGGCCCGGGCGGCGGGTGGGGGAGGGGCGGCGTGAGGGGGGGCGCTGCCCTCGAAGGGGGAGCGGGGGGGGGCGGGAACAGCCTGCCCCCTGGTGCCTCCTGCACCCCGGGGTCCCGGGCGTCTGGATCCCCGTCCCGTCCCCTGCCGTTGTCTCCTCCGCGGTGTCGTGCGAGCTGCTTTTGGTCTGGGCACTGCGTAGTTCCTTTGGGGATGAGTCTGGGGCTCCCCGGAGAAAACCCCGTCTTGCTGCCTCCGGGTCCTTTTTCCCCTCCGGAGAGAGTGCTGCTCCCGGATGCCCCCAGCCCCCAGTCCTCCTCTCCCCACCGGCAGGCGCTGAGGCGCTGACAGCCCGCTGGGGGCTTTGTCAGCCTCCCCGCCCCCCGGGGCTGCTATGGGCCCGGGACGCGCTCGGCGCGCAGGAGCCCGGGCGCGGGGCTTGTAGGGGAAGACGTCCCCCTCCCCTCCCCCCGGTTAGGGGAGAGAGTCCGCCGTTTGGAGTGGCGGACACGAGTTACGGACCGAGGGCGGAATCTCCCGGCTCTTGCTGAGTCGGGGGCTGTTTGTCGCTGTCCTCAGCAGTTCTGTGCGCGGGAACAGTGTCCCGTGGGCTCGGGAGCGCAGTTGCACCGCTTCTGCAGATTTGGGTGCGCTCGGGCAGGGCTGTCTGAACTCTGAGCCTGAGCCGCCTGTCCCATTGGTGCCATCTGGCCCAACTTCATAGGGCGGACGTGAATGAAACTCAGATGGGAGTATAAAAACCACTTCATCAGTTTTGTTCCTTTCTTTCCCCCCCCTGTCCTGTTTCAGAAATGTTGTTTTGGGCCCAGAGCCTGGGTATACATGAGTGCACATCCTCACCCATTCACAGATAAGCCTAGAAACCTCGACGGAGGGGATCACTTCTCTGTAGGCCATTAGCCCAGGTAATTGTTTTTTAAGCCAACCTCTCAGCCGTTTTTCAGTCCCGGAATAGGTGTCAAGCACTGGAGTAAAAATATACAAAGCAGATCCTTGCCCCCACAGACTCAGAATTGGTGAGGCTGGAGCAAGTGTGTGGTAGCGGTGGGAGACCGAAAGTAAACAGCGCCACTCAGCGCGCGCAAGCGCACTGCTAGAATGATGGGCCGAGTCCCGAGAGTTCTGTAGACGAAAAGTCAGAGAGAAGAAGGGAGAGGGTGGGTCCGATAAGCCCCCAAATTTGATGACACCAGGGATGGGTGGATTGTGCGTAGGCGGTTCTCAAGTTTTATCAGAATCACTGGGGAAGTTCTTTTACAAAAATCGAATCTGAGCTGTATTTAGTTTGTCTCTTTTTTTAAGTTCCTTCGGTGAATCTGATGTGCCTTTAGGGTTGAGAACCAGGCAGAGGAGATACGAAGGTGTGGTGGGTTGGGTGTCGAGCGCAGATGAAGGAGCTTCTATAAAGGCAGGAAATGCCAAGCACCACGAAGCATTTTAGGTAGAGCGAGCGAGGGAGTACCGCAGGAGGGGCTGAAGCCAGATAAGGGAGGGCCTTCTGCCTGTGGTGAGGTCCAAAAATAGAATTTTATTCCCAAACCATGGCAATTCAAAGCTCGGTTTTAGCTTTGCCCTTGAGCAATATGCTGGAGGAAGAATTGGTGGTGGACGAAACGAGAGCCAGAAACATTATTTATGTAAGCTTCTGTAATCCAGACGAGTGAAAATCTATCATACTGAGGTCATGGCAGTGTCGCTGCGAATAAAGTGTAGCTACAGTTCAGGAGATAGACTGTGGAATTCATGAAGATGGGGGGTAAGGAAGGAGATCTAGGGTAATTACCAGGTTACCGATTTGAAAAGTGACACGTCCCGAGTAGAGGGCATCCAGGGCGGACAAGGAGTTCAAGGCAAGGATTTCCTTCTGTGTCTGTCTTTGAGATGCCTGTCGGGTGAGTAGAGATGGACTTTGTGCGGTTGGATATTGACTCCATCTGGGAGATCGCAGGCGAGGCTAGGACTTTCATCGTTTGTTGAGTGCCTGAATTACAGCTAAGTGTTGCATTGAGGGGTTTACATACTTTCTTCCATTATAGGTGGTTCATGGAAGAGGTGGTTTGAATTAGGTCACCCAGAAAGAGGAAATGGAATGGAGAGGCCTGAGGCAAGCCTTTGGAAACTGGTGTTTGAAGGGGGGTAGGGAGGAAGAAGTGACCGTGAAGGAGACAGGGTAGAGGAAGTGAAAGGAGGGTGGCGTGCTGTCTGAGCTAAAGAATGCGTGGTCAGTATTTTCATACGCTTCGGAAGAGGCAGGTGACGAGTCTGTCGGATTTGGAGATACGGAGATGACGAGGGACTCTGGGGAAACATGCAGTGGGACTTAAGGGTAGAAGCCAGGTTGCCGGGGAGCTAATAAGCGGATGAGTCGGATTCCTTTTTCAAGCAGTTTAGACGGGAAAGGTAGAGAAAACGGGATCTGTCTGAAGCATCGGCCGGCCGATGACACAGAAATGATATCCCCAGGGCGGGCAGGTGTTTGGAAAGTCGGTCCGTCACCCCTGGAGAAGCATCCCGTGTTCCTGACGAATCCGTTCTCTTTCTGGTGCCCAGAGCGCGGCTCTTAACGTCTGTTCTGCAGCTCGAGGGTTCCTGGGACGCCCCCATCTGTGGCTCAGTCCTAGTTCCAGGCGGTTAAAATCGGACGAGATGAACGAAACTGCCTTCCAGAAGGACCGAGTTGTGCAAAAACTTCAAGGATTTGTGGTCCTCTGCCAGGAGTGTGCTCTTAAAAGAAAAATTCCTTGATCTCTACCCCATTTAGATGATCAGGCCAACGAGAAGTTTAGCTTTGGGGATGTGAGCACCCCCTTAGGGCCTTTGCGGAGGAATCCTGGAAACGGTTTCTGTGGTTGCCATGCCCTGTAGCACTGTTGTCTGTATTCTAGACTCGGCGGTACCCATCCGTAAGCTGGCAAGCAAGAAAATGTATGTAGTTCTGCTTTCTGGGGTGTGGGAGGAGGCCAGCTCTCTGAGTGAGTGGAATACAAAAGACTCCTTCATTTTCTTAGTAGAAAGTTTTGGGTTTTTTTTAACTGCTAATTATTTTCAAGTCACATTTTTTTTTTGTGCTTCAGGCCCTAAGTTTTTTTTCACAGTTTTCGACTGACTGCAAAAATCCTGCTTGAGACAACCGATGTTTGAGAAGTCTCCAGAGTTTCAGTTTCTGTTCTTAGATCTTCTTCTAAGTTCCCTCCCACACTGCATTAGATCACCGGAAAAAACAGTTTCTGAAGGCTCTTAACCTCTGAGCTTATGATGTTGGCCTTTTAGGGTGAAGAAACTCTGCTGTGAATAACAGAATTTTATATCCTGCAAATATAATGTGTTACACTACTTGGTACTCCCTAGTTTGCGGCCCCCTTGCACGGGGTGGGTTTTAGTAATATCTAATCGGATTAATTAGTGGTAGGAAAGGGCAGGATTCTCCAGCTGAACCATCATACTTTTTTTTATTTTTCAAATGAGGACCGTGTAGCTCTTTTTTTTTTTTTTTTTTTTTTTTGCTCTGTTTTTCCGGAAGCTCCTAATCTAGGACTTAGTGAGCTTTTTCTTCCAAATGAGTTTCGGTACCTCCTTTCGAATGTTCTTTCCTGTATGTTTTCTAAATGTCCATTTCTATGGGGCCTTTTCAGCTTTAATGCCAAAAGCCACCCCAAGTTCTTTTTAGAAGGGCAAAGAAAGTATACAACTAATAGCTCCTAAACGTTAAAAATTCACAAGACAAATGCACGCATTTGACTTTCCTTGTGTGTTTATATATAATTACTTAATCATGGAGGTAAGAAGAAAATAGGGACTGTTTCTGGAGATCAGCTTATTTTAGGCTCTGGGTTCTGCCAAAAAAGCCTCAGCCGTGAAATAAAATTTCCGTCAAGGTGTCATTGATTTCCCGTGAGCAGGTGTTTCGCGCTCTCGAATTTTAGGACGAGAATGCATTTGAAAACCTCACACTGCTGGGTTTCTGTACCCAAGTATTCAATGGCTTGGGTCATTTTTCTTAATCTTTTATTCTTCCTTGTCCCTTCCCGAAAGGAAACTTTTTAGATCTTTCTTTCCCATGTATTTCCCTTGAATTTTAAACCACCAATACATCGTGTATCTCTTTATGTACTTAAGGCATAACTGTGTGTTGCACTTTACAAAAAAAAAAAAAAAGAGGTAGGACTTTTTTGTGTCCCGCTAACCAGTTTTCAGTTTGCCCCCGATGAGAATGCGGGGGTCAGGTCCATCCAGTTAGGAGATGGGCTTCGTTTTTAGTGTACAGTATGCAGCCGGCGTTGTAAGTTTTCCCCCAGGAGGCTGACGTTTTCATTCGTTGGATAGTTCATTTAAGGTCAAGTTTCTGAAGATCGGCCTCATTAGATATTTTCCTGGCCCAGTTCCCAAGAATGATCATTTTCATGTGAAAGGAGACTTGCTTCATTTCTCCTGGGTGTGGTTTTCTTCCTTTTGCGGCAGACTGGCTGGCAGCTGTTTAGATCTTTTTACTGTGGATTTGTCTGTTTTTCTTGTGCGTTGTGGGTTTTGGAGTGGCACGCTGTACAGAGCAGTAGTTCCTTCCTCGGTACCTTATGCGGGCGGTTGTCAGCTCCTGTGATCTTAACTTTGATCACTTGGTTAAGTGTGCAGTTTGCCAGGTGTCTCCGCTGTAATATTACAGTATCACCCTTTCCACAGTTTCTCCTTGGGTGGTGAGTCACCAGGTCCAGCCCCCACGCAAGATGGGGTGGGGTTAAGCTCCGCCTCTGGGAACCCAGAGTCTTTATGTATTGTTTGGAAGTCTTCTGCGGGCGGGTTCATCCCCCACCTTTGTTTATTCAGTCAGTTTCTAGGATTCATGTGTATCTATCCTGAGGGTGATAATCCACAATTGGAGTGGGTTTTTTTGTTTTTGGTTTTGATCAAATCGTTTCCGCTTTGGCCCTCCAGAGCTCTTTCGACCGGCCCCTGTGTTCCTTTGACTGGCCCGTGTTCTGTTGTGTTTTGAGTACTCTGGCGCGCCCAGGCTTACGACGTATCATTGTTTAGCCATAACGCTCCGCTTGCTGACGGTGAGCCTCGTATTTACCTTCATAGCCATTTAGCGTGGGATAAAAATAGAGCATCTTTCTTATACCTCGTTAGAGTTGGAGATCTCTTTGGATTTTGGCTTCCACCTCTTTGCTAATCCATTCGATTTCATGCTATTTGTACTTCTGATAAAACTGTGTCTCATTAGTATATCTTCATTCAAACCTTCGGCACATGTGGTTCTTGGGATTTTCTCTTGTTTCGGGGTACCTTCCTGTTACTTTGCTCTTTTTCAGACTGCTAGGGTTTGGAAAATGACTTTATCTTAACCCTTTCACATGAGTTTGGACGGAGGAGGTCCGGGTATTATTCCTCAAACAAAAAGTTTGGAGACCTCAAAAATTGCACTTAGTAGCAATAGATGGTTAACATTTGTAGGCATTACGGTGTACAGCGCATGGATGAGCAGTGAGTGAGTTGGGGGAAGCAGTTCACACACGTGTGTGCAAACTCACCGTGTTCACACACGTGTGTGCAAACTCATGTATCTATACTTTCTAAACCAGAGAAAGTTCTCAGAGTTTTTGTTATTGGCATGGATCAATACCGATTTTTATGTTTCCTTGGGTTTTTTAAAAACGTGTCTTCTAGGAATGTTGAAGTTTCCCTTAACTTTTGACTTGGCTCCAGTACATCACTAGAACGCTCGAAAAGCTTTGAACGCACCGAGAAGTCTTTGTCTGTATGATTTAACATCAATACTCCATAGTTTTGAGCTTTGTCTGTAGTACAACCGCGTGTTGCATGATGGTTATTTTTTTGTTTTGTTTTTACTAGCAAAGTGCTTTCGTTTCATCATATTTTTTATATGTCGAAGATAAGGTGTTTTTTTTTAAGCGTTTTATTTATTTCTGAGAGACATAGAGACAGAGTGTGAGCAGGGGAAGGGCAGAGAGAGAGGGAGACACAGAATCTGAAGCAGGCTCCAGGCTCTGATGAGCCGTCGGCACAGAGCCCGACGCGGGGCTCGAATCCAAGGAGTGTGAGATCATGACCTGAGCCGAAGTCGGCCGCTGAACCGACTGAGCCCCCCGGGCGCCCCGAAGATAAGGTTTTTAAGAGTAGGCTCAGAGTTGAGTTGAGTCCGTAATCGATAAGCCGGCCAGCAGAACGTTCTCAATGTGGTGGAGGCACGTTTTCGGTTGAAGATGAGGGTCGCGCAGAGAGGCCCGGAATGCTGTCGCTTTTCTTTACTCTTCGCGTCTTCCTCTCCGCGTACAGGGGCAGGATGAGCACGTGTTGTTGGTGTACGCCGGGCGGCATCTCCGCCGTCGACTTCCTGAAGCGCTACGCGTCCGGGACCCACGCCAGTGAGTTCCAGACGGCGAACGAAGACCTCTGCTACTGCCTAGAGTGCGTGGCCGAGTACCACAAAGCGCGGGACGGCCTGCCGCTCTTGCACAAGGTGACGGGCCCTGGCCGGGCGGCGTGCTTCGGAGCTGGTGCCCGGGGAGGGAGGAAGCAGGATTGACTGGTGACCTTGGGCTAGAACCTCAAGCAGAATTTTGTGGCCTCTCGCTGTCAGTCGTTGTGATATAACACACTTTTATGAAATGATGTGTGAGTTTTTTTCCCCGGGTTGTTTTTTGTATCGTATATCCGACAGCGTTACGTCGTTTTCTTATGTCCGTACGTGTGACAGTGTTACGTGCGTGTGTCTGAATGGCTCGGGTCATTTTTTTATTGGTGATTCTTCTTTGTTCGTTTTTTAATGGGTAAATGGTATCAACTTTTTTTCTAATTTTTAAAAAATGTTTATTTTTGAGAGAGAGTGTGTGAGGGGAGGGACAGAGAGAGAGACAGAGAGAGGGAAACACAGAAACCAAAGCAGGTTCAGGCTGAGCTGTCAGCACAGAGCCCGACGTGGGGCTCGAACCCACAAATCGTGAGATCGTGACCTGAGCCAAAGTCGGTCACTTAACCTATTGAGCCACCCAGGCGCCCCCATTCCCTTTTAAATAGTTGGTGAGGGATACCGAGATGTTTATAGCAAGACTTTATGAAAGCAGTTTTTACACATCTCATGTTGTATCTACTCGTGTATCATAAAAGTGGCCATGTTTAGTGACTGTTTTCTTCAAATAAATATAACGTGATAGTCTGCTTCTTAAACTTCTGAATGTTTATACTTAGGGGAAGGCTTTCTTTTTTTTTTAATGTTTTTAATATTTATTTATTTTTGAGCTAGAGAGACAGAGCGTGAGCAGGGGAGGGACAGAGAGGGAGGGAGACACAGAACCCGAAGCAGGCTCCAGGCTCCGAGCTGTCAGCACAGAGCCCGACATGGGGCTCGAACTCACAAACTGTGAGATCGTGACCTGAGCTGAAGTTGGACGCTCACCCGACTGAGCCACCCAGGCGCCCGGGGGAAGGCTTTCTAAAAAGATCATGATGTCCAGTATTTTTTGATAATAAGATACAAAGCATACTACCTGTTTGTCTTTCTCTGCAGGTTTTGTGGGAATTAGAAACCTTACGTCTCATAAATCATTTTGAAAAATCCATGAAGGCAGAAATTGGAGACGATGACGAATTGTACATAGTAGACAACAATGGAGAGGCACAGCTCTTTGACTTCACTGGCCAAGACTTTGAAAATAAGCTTCGAGTTCCTCTTCTTGAAATCCTGAAGTACCCGTATCTGCTTCTCCACGAGCGTGTTAGTGAGTATCTTGGGTGTCGTACAAGTTTCATCAGTCTTCTTTCAAGAATCGTAAGAACTGGGTTTTATCTATACTGAAGATCTGTTTGTTAAACAGACGATTAAGATACTTAATCTTTCTTCCCAACATTTTGTTAATAGACGTTTCCATTTATCACGCATTTGCTCCTCTCTCCGTTCAGTTAATTCTCATTCGTGTCATTTGTCTGTAGCAAGAGCTCCTCAGCGCTGACACCACCCAGTTTTGGACCGGACACTGCTTTGTAGCGGGGGCTGTGCCGTCCATGGTGGGGTGTCCAGCAGCCTCCCTGGCCTCTACCCGCTAGATGCCGGTAGCCCTCCGCTCTCCCCACCACCCGTGTTGGGACAACCAGATTGTCTCCGCATGGTGCCACGTGGTGCCACGTGTCCCCGGAGTGTGGAGAGGGCAGGGCTGGGGAGAGGCAAAATCGTCCCTGGCTGAGAACTACTGGTCTGTGGTCATTTTTTGTTAATTACTGTGGCTTGGCACGATATGGCTGCCTCGATTCCGGCCGTTTATACTTGCGGTTCTTAATATGTATCTTGTGAAAGTGAAGACGTTTTCATGATCTATCCAATCTAACAAAATAGCAGTACATTTTTTTTTTTCTTTTCCAAAATAACAATACCTTTAAGGTCTCTAGTATCTTGTCCATAATCACATTTCCCCAATACCTGCAAAATGTGGTTTTGGCTGGTTTGTTTAAGAATCCAGTCAGGGACCACAGACTGCATCGGCTCGTATTTTGTACATTTCTTTGACTACAAAGCAGTGTGCTTATACATAAACACAGAGGCTTTTATTTTTTATTTTTTTGGCCATAGCCGTGACTTAGTGAGACCCTGTACTTACCCCGTAGAATAATACACTTTCTGGATTTTTCAGATCGCTTCCTTGTGATGTTATTTAACTTCTTTATTCTTTGAATTTTCAGTAAACTGAAAAGTAGATCTAAGGATTTGGTAAGATAAATCAATTCTTTCTAAATAAATTAGAAATAATTTGTTTTGAAAACACTAACAAGTCAGTTTTCAAACATTTATTAATGAACACTATATCTAAGAATAGTACATAAATGATGGTTTTATGCAAACTAAACACACCTGTGTAGCCAGTACCAGATCAAGAAACAAAACACCAATACCCAAGAGCTTCCTTCTAGCTTTTCCAGTTGTTGTCTCTCTTCCACAAAGCCATCCGTCATCACTAACAATATTCTTTCAAGTTTGACAAAGTAAAGGTGATTGATTAGATGTAGGGTAAATGTATTCAGGACACCTCATATTTATGTTTTTTATTTTTGAGAGAGAGAGAGACTCTCAAGCAGGTTCACGGGGCTTGATCCCAGGACTCTCGGATCATGACTTGAGTCAAAATCGAGAGTCAGACACTCAGCCGACTGAGCCACCAGGCGCCCCTATTCATGACACTTCTGAAAGAGCCATGTAGAGATTTCCAAAAAGCAACAGGAATTAGAACAGTGAAGCAGGGATAGACTTGTGGAACAGTATAGACTCCAGCGGTAAACCAAGCACGTTTTGGGAACTTAGTGTTGGGTGATGGTAGCATTTCAAAGCAGGGGAGCAAGTGGATTATTCCGTAAATGGGAGCAGGAGAAAAGCGCCCCCCGGGGGAAGAGCCCGCTTCATCGCTCGAGTACCGAGTCAAGTCCACGCGGATCAGAGTAAATGCTAATGGCACTGGACTTAAAATCGTACCTCTGAGAAGATAACCCTATGGACACAATTATGCCAATTATGCCAAGTGTAAGGAAAAAACCATATATACTAGTAAAGTCACAGTAGTTCGTAGGAACACACTATGCTCAGTCACACGAGGTTAGTCTTTCAGACGAGTAAATGTTGTTATTGAACTTATGTAATCAGCATTTTATGCCTCATTTGGAAAAAAAAAAAAAAAAAGGAGAGGAAAGGAACAACTTTCTATTTACTTACAGACCAACCGGAGGAGCCAGACTTAGGGGCTCTTGGTAAGCTGGTGAGGGTTGCGCCTTACGTTTACTGTCTTCTTTTCTCTGTTTAGATGAATTGTGTGTTGAAGCGCTGTGTCGGATGGAACAGGCCAATTGTTCCTTTCAGGTTTTTGACAAACATCCAGGCATTTATTTGTTTCTGGTCCATCCCAATGAAATGGTGAGTAGGAGTGGTAGGCGACGAAGGGACATATTTGTATTTCGCACCCCGAGACAGCTGTCGTCATAGAGGGTCTCGTGTGGATTTTGTCTAAGATATTAAACTGTTAAAGATGCATAATCACATCCCTCAAAAGGGAAGTGTTTCTGCGGACCAGCAGTGCAGCAGAGACACCAAGCGACGCATGGTGGAAGTGCCTGGGTCTGGGTGGCTCCAGGTAGCTGGGGCTGCTGTTCGGGCCGGACGGCAGCAGCTCCTGGTGTCCTCCGGGGAAGGCGGAGAACCAGAGTCCAGGCTTGGGCGCAAAGTAGGCTCTCCCTGCCTGTGAGAGAAACCCGGCAGTACGGCCAGGTGCTCTCCAGGCCCGGCCTTCTCGAGCCGCAGAGCAGCAGAGGTCCAGCCGGGCACCCAGGCGCCAGGCCAGGCGCTCAGAGGCTTCACGACCGAGTCTGCAGGGGCCCTCCCTGATGTGACCGGTGGTTGGCAGCCCGAGCCCGAGCCGCCGATGCTAGACTGACACCGAACGAGGGACACGAAAGAGAGAAGAATCGAGAAGGTAGTGTAAGAAATGTATAAAGTTGGTTGCATACTGTGGTAAAGTTTATTACTCAAAAACAGCTAAGTTCAAAGAAGGTGAATACATTGATAATAACTGGGACTGGGTAGTAACCACGGGATGGGGTGGACGGGCCAGAGTACGGAAGATGGGAGAGCGTGCATGCTTGCTTTTCATCTTGTTACGAGTAGGGCTGGGGAAGGGGTTATTTTAGAAGGTAAAAAAGAAATGCTTTAAAAGAAAGAGAGAAAAATGGTTCGTACAAAGAAACAGGTTTCAGGATATCAGTGTTTAATGTAAGTAGGCTGAATTTGTCAGTGAAAAGACAAAGATTAGATTGGATTACAGAAGAAGGGAAATCCATGTCGTTTGTTTCTCAGGTGGACACCTGAAACACGGGGCGCAAAAGGTCCATGTAAGAGATGGAAGAGCAGCTAATAGGCAAATACTGACCTGATCAGAGCTAGCGGAGCTACTGGCACTTGTTTCTGTTTTTAAAATTCTATTTATTATTATTATTTTTTAAAATTTACATCCAAGTGCGTGAGCATACAGTGCAGTAATGATTTCAGGAGTAGAATCCAGTGACTCATGCCCTGTGTATGACACCCAGGGCTCATCCCGACGAGTGTCCTCCTTCATGCCCCTCGCCCAGTTAGCCCCTCCCCCGCCCACGGCCCTTGGTTCTCTGTATCTAAGAGTTCCTTATGTTTTGTCCTCCTCCCTGTTGTTATATTATTTTTGCCTCCCTTCCCTTGTGTTCATCCGTTGTGTGTCTTAAATTCCTCATACGAGTGAAGTCCTATGGTATTTTGTCTTTCTCTGATTAATTTCGCTTAACATAATAGCCTCTAGTTCCATCCATGTTGTTGCAAGTGGCAAGATTTCATTCTTTTCGAATGCCGGGTAATAATACTCCATTGTGTGTATACACACACACACACACACACACACACCCACACACCATATCTTTTCTATCCATTCATCCGTCAGTGGACATTTGGGCTCTTCCCATACTTTGGCTCTTGTCGGTAGTGCTGCTATAAATGTTAGGGTGCATGTGCCCCTTTGAAAACAGCACATCTGTATCCCTTGGATAAATACCTAGTAGTGCAATTGCTGGGTCATGGGGTAGTTCTATTTTTAGTTGTTTGCGGAACCTCCATACCGTTTTCCAGAGTGGCTTCGCCAGCAGTGCTAAAGAGATCCTTTTTCTCCGTGTTCTCGCCAACATCTGTTGTTGCCGGAGTTGTTAATTTTAGCCGTTATGACTAGTGTAAGGTGGCATCTGATTGTAGTTTTAATTTGTATTTCCCTGATGACGAGCGATGTTGAGCATTTTTTTTTATGTGTCTGTTAGTCTGGAGGTTTTCTTCGGAGAAATGTCTATTCATGTCTCTTGCCCATTTCTTCACTGGATTGTTTGTATTTTGGGTGTTGAGTTTGATGAGTTCTTTATAAGTTTTGGATACTAACCTTTTATCTGATATGTCATTTGCACCTATCTTCTCCCATCCCGTTGGTTGCCTTTTAGTTTTGCTAAAAGCTGGTGGAGCTATCATAATATTACGTAAAATAGATATTTGGACAAGAGTGGATAAGATTACTGTATAATAATTCATCAAAACTGTGTAGCATTTTTAAATAAGTAATGCGTGGTTAAAATAGCCTCAAAATAAATGATACAGTTATTGGTAGAACTTCAAGAAGAGATTTATTACTGTAGAAGATTTTCAGTGTGTTCCTCTTCAATATGATGAATCAGTAGACAAAAACAAATAAAAAAAACCCAAACCCTACAGGGAATGGGATTTGTATACAAGGCAGTTTACAAACATCACCTAGTGGATATAAACGTGAGCTAGGCACCTAACCATTTTTTCAAATATATGTTAAATGTGATAAAAGTGATCACATTCTAATCCGTGGTAGACGTTAAATGTTTCAGCATATTTCAGGGACTTGGCATTGTCCCTACCGTGATCTCTGATCATAACACTATTTAGATACAAGTTAATGAAAAGATAAATGAGTTTCCGCATTTTGAAATTAACATATGCTAAAAAAGAAATCATCGAGACTTAATAGCCAGAACCGAATCATAATGAAGATGCTGCATAAAAAAATTGTAGGATGTAGCAAAAGAGGTACTTGCAGGGAAATTTATGGCTTCAGTAATTATGGAAAAGAAGAAAGCCTCAAAATTAATGAGCCGATTATGCCTCTTAAGAAGCTGGAGAACAATGGAATAAAAGGGTAGAATGAAGGAGGTAATAAAAAGTAGTGAGTGCAACTCATTGAAATAGGCAAAAAGCATAAATAGAGAAGATCCACAACCCCAGAGTTCGTTCTTTAAAAAATACTTACAAAATGGACAAATTTCTGGCAAGAAGCATCAAAGGAAGGAGAAGAAATATACGATGAATGAAAAGGAGGGCATACTACATGTATGGGCACACCCTTCCTGGGTGATAGGGTGGTACTAAAGAGTAAATGCCAGCAGTCTTGAAAACAGAAAAAATAAGTAATTTTGAGAAAAATGTAACTTAGAACTTTTTGGATATGATAACTGTTGACTAAATCGAACCATCGATCAGTCTTCCTACAACCAAAATATCAGGCTCAGATGGTTTTATAGGGAGTTCTGCCGCACTTTATAGGAATAGATTATCCTGATTTTATGTCTGGCCTTCCAGAAAAAGAATACCTTAAATTTATTCTATACAGCCAGGATTCTAACAAAAAACAGACACCTCTCACGTTAAAGGTAAATTACGATCATTAACGTAGATGCAAAAATCCTAAACCAAATATCAGAAAAGCCATAAATAGCCATAAATGTGATTTCACCTTAATAACAAAAAATTTGTATGGTTGACTAGATGCAGAAAAACCATTTGATGAAATTCAACACCCATTCAGATTAAACATTCTTAGCAAATTAGGAATGCAAGGGGCTGATGCGTAGTATCTGTAAAAAACCTGAAGGAAGCATCACCCAGATTGACTTTGGGCAAAGCACTCCCTTTAAAATTAGAAATAAAGGCGCTCACTCTCATTACTTCTGTAGAGTGTTAAGTTGGGTTTCTGTTTAATGCAGCAAAAAAGATTATTAGAAAATGAAAGTAGAGGTACTAGAATTTGAAAGGAAGAGGTAAAATGCCATTATTTGCAACAAGATCATTTACATGAAACCCCCAAGAAGCTACAAGTTTTGAGAAATAGGTGTTTAACAAGGTGACTAGACATAAGATGTGTTTATAAAAGTCAGTGGTATTTCTCTACAAAGGCAGCCAAAAGTTAGTTAAGGTACATTTCCATTTATTGTAGATTCAGTAAATACTAAATATCCAGGCATAAATCTCATAAAGGTGTAAAATTTCTACAGGAAAAGCATAAAAAATTAACATGTGAAAGAGAACCTAAGTAAAGAAAGAGCCGATGTTCATGGATAAGAAGACTTAGTGACCAAGATGTCCGTTTGCTCCGGCGGGATCCGTAGATTGAGAATGTTCTTAAATAAACTCCAACAATGTTTCTGCTATAGCGTGTTAAGGCGGCCCTAAAAAATGTGTACCAAGGGGGCGCCTGGCTGGCTCAGTCAGTCAAGCAAGGGACTCTTGATCTTGGAGCCATGAATTTGAATGCCACGGGGCGGGGGGTGGGGGGGAGGGGGGGTAGAGATTACTTAAATAAATTAATAAAATAAAATAAATAAATAAATGGTAAAGATAAAAAAAATGCGTAAGGAAAAGGGAGGATCCCAAATTGCCAGGCCGTCTCTGAAGACGAGGGAAGCTAACCGATAAGCAATCCTTACTGTGACACTGGTCGTTAAGACCGCGTGATAGTAGTCTGCAGACGGACACTGCGGCCAGTGGGATAGAGTAGGGGCTCACTCGTACTTAGATGTTTCCATCGTATTTGATGGAGATAATGTATAAGATCAGCGGGGAAAAGGAGGACTGGAAATGGAAATGATACAAAGTATTTTTATGGAAAAAATCATGTGTTTAAATCATATACTTAGAACAGCATGTATTTAAAAAACTCTAAATAGATTAAGTGTCTAAAATGGCCAGACTCTTGGCAGAAAATGTAAGTATATATATCATTTAGATCTTAGGGCAAGGAGGGATTTTTTTTTTTTTTTTATGTTTATTTATTTCTGAGAGAGAGCGTGCGAGTGGGGTAGGGACAGAGAGAGACGGAGACACAGAATCCCAAGCAGGCTCCAGGCTCCAGGCTCCGAGCTGTCAGCACAGAGCCCGACGCGGGGCTCCACCCCACGGGCTGCGAGATCATGACCTGAGCTGAAGTCACAAACCCAACTGACTGAGCCACTCAGGTGCCCTGGGAAGATTTCTTAGAAAGAAAGCATTCATTCTCAAAGGAAGGTGGTTGATAGACAGAACTGTATCAAAATTAAGAACTTGTGTTTTTTAAAAATGCGTCTTCAAGCGAAGAGGCAAGGTAAACATTGGGAGAAGCTGTAAACTGTAACACAACCCCCAGAGGAGAACGGATGAAGACCTGAACAAGCCCTTCCCGGAAGAGGATCTGCAGGACCCCATCTTTGCTGGCGGAGCGGCCAACTTCGGAGACTAGTTTGGCTTCATCTAAATTTCAGCATCTGTCAATTTGAAACAAAATAGGTGAATCCTGGTAATGGACTGTTAAGTGAAACAGTCTGCAAAGATTACATACAGGAGGAAACCCTTTTCATAAAGTTAAAATAAAAGAATATTTTTTAGGAATGTAGGTAGATGCAGTAACTATATAAAAGAGCAAGCAAGGGTCTTTAAGACGGGGTTCAAGCCAGCTCAGGTCGGAGGGGACAGGAAGATGGAGGGAGGCATGTGATGGTGAAGGGGGCCCTAGGTTTTGTATTGGGTGGTGAGTTTATGGATCGATGTTGTAGTAGTTGCATTCATGATAAAAAGTAAAATTTGAAAGCGAGCCATGCATGGACCCACTATGCACGACGAAAGTGGGTCAGGAATGAAAGGTTCTACGTAGCCTTGATTCCGAGGTCTCGTACCCTAACCCTGATCCAAAGTACACGTCAGCAAGAGACCGATTTCTGGCGGACCGGTGTCCCTGTGAGCTGAAAAATGTTACTCCTCCCAGCTAGCGCCGGATAAAACTGGCAGGGTGTGCATGCTTATCCAGGAGGGCACAAGCGCGACGGACAGGGAACTGGAAGCCGTGGTGGAAGGTGGGCGGTGACGCCACTGCCCCCCCGAGAGAGTTAGCCAGAGTTAGGGGCTCAACGGATGCATATTAAGGCATTGGGATTGGGATGGGGAGTTAGAATAGAGGCTCTACCGTAAAACAGACCTTTGATGGGCCACACCGTCAGTCAGAAGGGTAGTAGGAAGTCATTCACAGGCGCAGGGAGAAGACAGAAATGTGTCTGTCTCCGAAATCTGGCGGGGGGGGGGAGGAGGGGGAGGCGCTCGTAAAAATTTGTAACCCAAACCGTGTGTTTGTAAGAGAGGCTCTGTTTGTCTGCTTGCTCGGTACTCTGCCGGATACTTGCGGGAACCATTGCAGATCCTTTCCAGAGGGACACGTCATCTCCTGAGTCCTTGCCAGATTCCCACAGGTGTATCCCAGCTGAGTTGCCAAAATTGAAACAAAACCACGGTGTGAGTGGAAATAGGAATAAACAAACGTACCCAGAGAACTCCTTTATTAGAATGATCAGAGAGACAGTATATAAAGTACCTCGACAGAAGAGGGATCTGAAAACCCACTGTCAAAAGACCAGGAGAATTTTTAAGGACACAAAATATGTAGCAATGAAACGCATAAAATTAAAAACTTAGATGGATCGAATGGCTACTTAGATGTGGCCGAAGAGAGACCTAATGAATTTGGAAGACAAACAGGTTACTTAGAACGCAGAACGCAGACCTAGGGCTGGAGGGGGAAAGGATGAAAAGGCAGGGTACAGAGGGAAGGTCTAAACTAGGTTCGCTCTGAGTCGGGGAAGGAAAGACTAGAAGGAGTGTGAAGAGGTCACAGTACCGTGTTGTTGTTGTTGTTGTTTTCAAAATCAATGAGAGACACAGATAAGCATGCACACAGGTCCCAAGGCAGAGAAATAAAAGACACCCCCCCCTCCCCCACCTGCAGACCTTAGTAATGCTTCAGGCTCTGAAAGACGGGAGAGGTCTGAAGGCAGCCAAAGACCACCTACCACAGAGATGGAGTCAGCTTCTCCATCACCAGGGTAAAACCCGAAAGACCGTGAAAGAGGGTCTTCCTGTGCTAAACACCCGTAGCTGTCCATCTAGAAGCAAGTGCCCGAGTACCGAGTACCGTTCGAGAGAGAAGCTGAAATGAGCTTTCAAACAGCTGAGGTCTCTAACCCCAGCAGTCGTTCTTTGTACAGCGAAAATTAAGGTCAGCCTTTGCACACTGTCGTGGCAATTGTGCTATGGAAGCCACTGTGTTTTTTTTTTTTTTGGCTAAAGGCTTTTCATGATAGCAGATATTCAGGTTTACTGTATTTGAGGTGCAGTATTGTGTCCTTTCCAGATGTTAACTCATTGAAACCTTCCAGTGACCCTGTGAGGCAGGTAATGTCCATGTTCTGTAGGTGAGGAGACTGAGGCAGACTTGGCCACAGCCACCCAGGCTGGGATGTGGTGACCGGCGCGTGCGTGGAGGCCGCCTGGCTCCGGAGTCCCTGGGCTTTGTTTAGCTTTTTGCTTTTGCTCTCCCTTAATCCGGGCTGTTTCTCAGCCTTTGGCCTTTACGACATTTCTAAAGAGTGTGGTCGTCCCTGGCTCCCCCCGCCCATCTCCCGCCCCCAGAATGCTCCTCGTTTGGGGTTTGTCTGATGTTTCCTCGTCGCTAGGTTCAGGTTACACGTTCCCAGCTGGAGGGCCGCACAGAAGTGGTGTTCCGTCCTCCTCAGAGTGTCACCCACAGAGGCGCACGGTGTCACCTGCTCTTTGTGGTTACGTTCATTTTGTTCAGTTAGTTAAGGTGGTGTCCCATTTCGTCGCTATATAATTTCTGTTTCTTAGCTATTGGGAGACCACAGAAATGCCCCGCTCCTCACCAGAATTTTCTCCCAAATGGAGCGTTAACTGATGCTTTTGCCCGAATCACTTTCTCTAAGATTTGCAAAATAATTTTCCAACCCCAGCACTCTACACGTTTGCCGGGCCACCCTGGACATTGGTTCCACTCTGATAATCAAGAGCCGCCTTCCTTTCTCCCATTTATTTACCTACTGTCAGTATGGACCCACGCATTCCTTTGTGTTTTTCCCAGAAGTTTAAAATTCATTACTTACATTGGCGAGGAGCCAGCCCATTCCTGTGTCCTTTAGCTCCGTATGCAAACTTTTGGCCGTCTCCAGTAAAGAATGCTTTTTGTTGAGTACATGCGTGCCCACCACGCGCGTGCTCACACACACACACACACACACACACACACACACGTGTCAGCTGAATGTTTCCCACAGTCCTGCCCTGCAGGGTGCACGCTGGGCTTTTTCTGTTCTATTTTATTTAGTTAAGGTTGGTTGTGATTTCTAGATTCAGTTCATAGCCCACAAGAATTTTTAGAATCACTTCCCTGTGCGATTTTGCCACTTAGAGGTGACTTTTGATTTCTTTTGAGGCTCTGCTTTTTGTTTCCCCCTTAACTTTGTATTACGGAGAATTACAGACGTACAAAAGTAGAAGGATGTGATGCGCCCCCTCCGTCCATCCGAGCGTCTCAGTTATCAGCACGCGGTCAATATCGTGTTGCCTTTTGGCTTACTTAGAGCAGGTCTCAGACATCAGAGCACCTTATCCATAAAATACTTAAATATGTCTCTAACAGATAAAGGTTTTTGGAAAAATGAAACAATACGGTCGCTGCGCCTAGAGTAATAATTCCTTAATGTCGTATTTCTAACCAGCGTTTAAATGGATGGAAGTGATTATCTCATAAATGCTTTTTTAGGGGTCGTTCAAATTAGGATCCAATAGGGTGTGACCATCGCATGATTAGTATCTTGAGTCTTTTAAAATAGAGAATCCCGTTTTCTGAATTAGGTTCTTGCTGCACGTGGACCGTTATTCGCTGAATGAAGTAACGAACCTGTTCTGCCTTTAGGTTCGGCGTTGGGCTATCCTGACCGCAAGGAATTTGGGAAAAGTGGACAGAGATGATTACTATGACTTGCAGGAGGTTTTGACTTGCCTTTTTAAAGTCATCGAGTTGGGGCTTTTGGAAGATCCAGACATTTATACTTCTTCTGTCGTCGAGAAGGGTAAACTCCTTCTTCTGCCTTCACACATGTACGACACCACCAACTACAAGAACTACTGGTTAGGTGAGTATTGTTCCCACACAGATATAACTAGTATTTTCCTGTCATTTTCAATGAGTATCCTGCAAAGGAAGTGATTTCTTGGTGATCCGATGAAGCATTTCATAGTTCCCGATTCTCGTTCTGTCATTAAGTTGACTTAGCCTCTTATTTTGAAACTTTATTCTGGAAACCATCTTTGTAAGAGGTACATGTTCGAGTGTGGCAAATAAATCTTTTGTGTAAGGCAATACTAGATGTAACAAAACGTTAGTATAGCAGTGGACTTTAATAGTAAACAGGGTTTGATACAAGAGATTTCCCCGTCTGTAAAATAATTCCTGGTGAAAGCGGTACTAGCTCTGGTTTCCAGCAAGTTCTGCACTGACTCAAAATAGGTCTGCCCTACTTCACTCAGTCTGAGTCTTACAGCCACGTGTCCTGTTTGGCAGTGACGGGTACTCAGACTACGGTGCTCTTAAAATTGTGGGCATCTGAGGTTTGAGGAAATTGTGTGGTGATTCTCCCCGAAACTGTTTTCTAACCGAGTCTGTACCAGTTCCCTTTTTCTGTCCAAGTCGGTTCTAAAGTCCTGTTCCTTGGGAGCAGTTGTGTACGAATATCTCAGATCGAAGTGTTTGAGGAACTGGATACTGGTTCGCTTCATTTTACTGCCTTGTTACTCTTTTGCCAACCAAGTCAGAGAAGGCACCAGAACGGTGTTCTCTAATCAAGTCAGGAAAACCGTCAATGATCTTGCAGGTATCTGCATGCTGCTGACCATTCTTGAGGAGCAGGCCATGGACTCCCTGTTGCTGGGCTCAGACAAACAGAATGATTTCATGCAGTCAATACTTCACACCATGGAGAGGCCGGCACATGGTAATAACCTTTATTTCCTCATGCTTTCGAACGCTGTGATGGGCCCTTTTAAAATACTAGTGTCGTCGTGAGAATTTGGGTGTATGGCACGGAAAAAAGAAGGATGGGCATTTTTATGGTTTAGTCACAGATGCAGATTTTTAAATTAGAAGTGACCTTTAGAGTTTAATTTCCACACTTTACCTTCATAAAAGACGAGACTGAAGCCCAGGGAAGTTAACTTACTTTTTCATGTTGAAACGCCCAGTGAGTGGTAGAATCAAGACTAGCGGATAGATTTCCAGTGACGTGGTAGTGAAGATTCTCCCCCCGCGCTCCTTTTTTCCTGGTTCTTCGTTTCACTTTGGCTCTCTAGGGTTATGCTGTCCGGCACGGTGACTGCTAGCCAAATGTGCCCATGTGTACATTTAACTTAATTAAAATTAAATGAAGAATTCGGTTTTCCAGCCCCACGAGCTGTATTTCGAGTGCTCGGTAGCCTCGTGTACCTGGTGGCCTCTGTACTGAGCAGTGTAGATAAAGAATGTTTCCATCATCACAGAAAGTGCTCTTGGGACCGTGCTCTTCAGATGGTTTAGAAAATAGAGTGTAAAACTCGTAGTAGTGTTTATTATTAGAGCCTAACTCTCTTGCTCCTGGTTGTATCAGGCTGATCAGGGGGCATTTGTAATGAATGTTTCTCATCTTGATGAAGGAATGAATGAAGACCAAGGATGCCAGGTCCTATGAAAACATCACCAATATAGTTTCCCCCCACATTGACTTCGCTTTAGGCAACTCCACTGTTGGTATAAACTCAGTCGTGCGGGATTCCAAAAGAACTATATAAATGTTCTTTTTATTGCTTGCATAGGTTTTCTTGCTAGATTATTCTCAAAGCTGTTACTAATTCGCTTTCCAGGATTTACTACATTAATAGTTCATTTCTTTGTGCCTTGCCCACACAATTCTGTCTCCTGTTAACCCAGCTCCCCTAATCTTCAAAATGTGAGTCATGTGACCTCTCTAAGAAACCTTTCATAGTCGTCTTCACCTAATTGTAACTGCGTCCCTCGCCTGAGAGCTTACTAGGCAGAAGACGCTGCGTCAGCTGCAGGAAAGGATAAAAACGTACATGAGAAGGTCTACACAAATGCCTGTGTTTGAAAAAAAAAAAAGAGTTTAAGAGCCCTGAGGAAAATAAAGCAGAGGTTCTGGGGTGACCAGATAACATCGTCCGTAACTGAGTGAGCCCTGTGTCAGAACAGAGCTCTAGAAGATCAAGTGACCAGGGAACGTTTGGTGGAGTAGGAGCACTTGAGCTGGGCTGGAGGGATAGGTGGATAGGATTTTGCTAGGTGGTGCTAACAGTGAAGACGTTCTGGTTCTTACTGGGGAGAAGCCAGCTGTCTGTTTTTGCTGTAGATAAGGTCTGAGTGTGAAAAATAAAACGGGAAAGAAACAGTAGAGTAGCATCTTAGAAGTGCGTGACGGGGGACTTCGAATCTTCTTGGGGCGCGTTAAGGAGCAGTTGAAGGCCTCTGAGCGGGGCAGTATTTAGCCACCTGCACATCTGATAGGAGGGGAAGAACTGGAGGTGAGAGCTTCCGAGTGCTGGGAATTCCGGCCGGTCGGATGAAAAGTGGATGTTGAGGTACGGGTGGTGAGGGGCGTGCATCTGCTCAGCCAGTAGCTGAGGGATTCGGTCCTCTGTGGCAGCCGGCTGGCATCAAAATGCAGTTCGTGCTAAGCCAGAACCTCCTGAATCTTGGGCTTCGTTCAGTAGGAAGGATTGTTTCTGGTGTGCAGACAGGACGAGGAAGGGGAGTTTACCTAGACTATCTCAGTTTGTTTCCCGTTAAAAAATTTCTTAGAGGCATGTAGTGTTGGGAAAAAATTGCAAAAGGAACTTTAAACTTACCAGGTTTTTAAAACCGTATGGTTGGCGGCACTTTGCATTAAATGACTTGCTGCTTTGCTTTCAGCGTCGTGGCTGATAAAGCATGCCTAATCCTCAACACATTTTCACGTCGTTTTCTAATCGTTTCGTAATTCGGCAGTTGCTCCGTTGTATTTCAGATGATAGCGTGGATCCTTTCTGGCCGGCACTACACTGCTTCATGGTGATTCTGGATCGCTTGGGGTCAAAGGTCTGGGGTCAACGCATTGATCCCATTGAGGCGTTTCAGACCATCATCAACAACATGAGTTACAACAGAGAGATCCAGAATATACGGAGCAGCTCCATAAGGTTAGTGGAGTTAATGTGTCAAGATGTTGATGTTTGTTCACTTTTGAGAGAGAGAGAGACAGAGTGTGAGCGGGGAAGGGCAGAGAGGAAGAGGGAGACACAGAATCCGAAGCAGGCTCCAGGCTCTGAGCTGACAGCGCAGAGCCCGACGTGGGTTGAGCTCAACGAACCTCGAGTTCATGACCTGAGCCGAAGTCGGGTACTTAACCGACTGAGCCACCCAGGCGCCCTGTTGCGTCAAGATTTTAAAATAATCTCCGTGAGGAAGTCTGTTGTAACTGACTTAGCAATTAGGGTTGTTTTCCTTTTTTTTCTTTTCTTTTAATCATCTTCATTTCAGTAATTTCCATTTGTTCTTACTATTTAAGGACCAAGTTAGAACCGGAGTCGTATATGGATGACATGGTGACTTGCAGCCAGATTGTCTACAATTATAATCCTGAGAAGACCAAAAAGGTATAAAACATTTTGAGAATTCAGATGATACCGTCTTGCCTTTGTAGAGATGATGTTGTACCTAAGTGGTTGTTGGCTTGTCGATTTTGTGATGCGTCGCCGTTCTGAACCAGTTGCTGCATAAGGGGGTTCTGACTGAACGGATGTGTCGTGCACCGTGAAAAATGGACTCTGACTACAGGGCGCACACCTTGGAAGATTCAGGGCAGTTAGGAAGGGTGGAAAGGCTGGGGGACGGGGGGAGATAAGTGACACAATTAGAATCAGAACCGGCTGAGGGAAGGAAGACCGCAGTACGTGGAGGTGTACTCGTGAACCCTTGACCTTCACATGGAACTGTGTTTTCCATCTCTCTGGGGGTCTGTGTAGATACACGTGACCCAAAGCAGGAAAACTAAGCAGTGTATTGTCTGGTTTACAACTGCGCGTTAAACCCGCCACGGATGGTGCTCGCTTGGCTGAACGTCTGTATTTCTTTCATTTCAGGATTCAGGGTGGAGGTCGGCCATTTGCCCAGATTACTGTCCTAACATGTATGAAGAGATGGAGACGTTGGCCAGCGTGCTTCAGTCAGATATCGGTCAAGATATGCGTGTTCACAACAGCACGTTTCTGTGGTTCATCCCATTTGTTCAGTCCCTCATGGATCTTAAGGATCTGGGCGTGGCCTACATAGTGGAGGTCATTCACCATCTGCATTCCGAAGTCAAAGACGTCCTCAACCAGACCGACGCCGTGTGCGACAAAGTTACTGAGTTCTTTCTTCTGATTTTGGTGTCTGTGATCGAACTGCACAGAAACAAAAAATGCCTGCACTTGCTGTGGGTCAGTTCCCAGCAGTGGGTGGAGGCTGTCGTGAAATGCGCCAAGCTTCCCACCACTGCCTTTGCACGGAGTTCCGAGAAGTCATCTGGAAATTGCTCCAAGGGAACGCCGGTGATCTCGTCTCTGTCCTTGCATTCGGTGCCGTCTAATTCCGTCCAGCTGGCTTGTGTGCAGCTGATTCGGAGTCTCCTTAAAGAAGGTTACCAGCTTGGGCAGCAGACTCTGTGCAAGCGATTCTGGGATAAGCTCAACTTATTTCTGCGTGGGAATTTATCTCTAGGTTGGCAGTTGACTACTCAGGAAACCCATGAGTTACAAACTTGTTTAAAGCAAATTATCCGAAACATAAAATTCAAAGTACCTCAATGCAGCACTTTTGTGGATCTGACTTCTGTATGTAAACCCCCCCCTCCGTCTTACAATAAAGAAGAAAGTGAACAAATTGGGAAGAAGTCTAAAAAAGACCTGCCCTGTCTGGAAAACTCCAGCCCAACATTCTCTAAAGAGCCAATGAAAGCCGAGGCGTATCAGCTGCGAGAGAATATATCGGTCAGAGCAAGTAACACTACAGAAGAGGATACTGGGCAAAATCATGTAAGAGATTTGAAGCTGGAAGCCTGTCTCTCAGCTAAGTCCTACGTAAAGCTGGGCGGTAAAAGCCTTGTCGCTGAAGGAGCTCAGGATCCCGTTAAAACAAGTAAAGGGAAGCAGAGGTCTGTGAAAGAGCCTCATACTTCCAGAAACGGTCCGGAGAGGGGATGTGACCGAGGGGCGATGACATCGGCACGTTCGCTGACCGATTCCGGCACTGACTCTCTGGAGAAGGCGTCCACGTCCACTGAGGATGGATCTTTGAAGGATGATGTTCTTAGCAAAACTTCAAAAGCAAAAACTAAGGCTCAGAAGGCCGAAATCTGTGCTAAGTTATCACACGTAATAAAGAAGCAACACAGGAAGGATACTTCGGTCAACGATGCTGTCAATTCAGAGGAAAAACTGACTGTGCCTACCATTGATAGTTTCTTTTCAAGGAAAGATTCAGGAGGTCAAAAAGGAGATGGCTTTGTAAACTATCTCTCTTTAGACCCTAATGACATTCTCGATGGTAACCACGGGGAGCGAAAATCTCAAAACAGTCTATTGCTGAAAAAGAAACAATCGAAGAGCGAAGAGTTAGATATTTTCTCTGCTTGTGAAAATAGCCGTCAAATGCAGGAACGTCATGCCGATGATAAAGATTTGGTCTCATTTGCGGAAATGACCGAGACTTATGTGAAGAAAACCTCTCCCTTCAAAGAGCCCGTGACTGCTCTTGAATTAAGAGCTAAGGAGGCCAGCAAGAGCACCGCCGGTCAGGTGTCTTCTCACCTGAGAGAACAGGCTCTTAGCCTCAGTCCACAGTCTGAGGCCTTGACGGATTCCCAGATAGACCGTGACCTCCACGCCTTATCTTTAATAGCTCAAGCCAGTGTTATTAAGTTTCCATCAGAGTCAACTCAGAAAAGCTCGTCCCAGCTACAAAGGAAAGTAAAAGGTAAAAGGTGTTTCACAGCTAACCTGGATAATGCCAGAGAAGCCCGCCGGGGCCAGGTGATCATTATTTCAGATTCTGATGATGACAGTGCTGACGATGGAATTCTGGATTTTGAGAAACATGTTAAACGAGATAAAAGAGGCATCAAGAAAGAGTGTCCAGAGGAGCATCCTTCAGTAGCTAGCAGCGATGTGGAAAAGAAGCTGATAAAGGAAGAAGAGACAAAGTCCCTGTTGGGGTTTGAGGACTCGGATTCGCAGTTTTTTGAGTTTGAAAGTCCACATGACGTGTTTTCAGTTTGGCAAGATCAGGAACCAGACAACAACGATTCAGTTCAAGAGGAGGAAAAAAGATCACGTTCGACTCACATAAACGATGCCACGAATGATTGGGGTTATGATACAGATTATGTATCTGAAGAGGTTATTAAGAAAGTAGCAGAGGGCATTGAAAAACACACAGAAGCACAGAGTAGTAGTTCTGTTGGGGAATTTTGTGAGACCGAAGTGAAAAAACGTAAGAGAAAGCGATACGAAAAACCCGTAGCTGAAGATCCTCCGAGCCCTTCACCTTCTGAGAGAAACGAGGACCAGTCTGATACTCTCCATGAGAGAGAGCTGCCTGAAAGTAATCTTAAAGGTATAGAGCTACGGTCAAGGCCCACTTCGACTGTTCAGAGAGACACGACGGCTTCCCTGAAGAAATCTTCTCCAAAGCTTCGTACTTACTCCAAACCCATTAGGAGAGTCTCACATTCTAAAACTCCTAAGAAAACACATTCGGATACCAAAAAAGGGCAGAATAAAAGTTCAAATTACATAAGTTGTAGGACGACCCCTGCCATAGTCCCACCCAAGATACTCCGCCAGTGCCCTGAACCAGCTTCAACCGTCGAGAAACTTGGTCTGAAAAAGGCTCCTCGTAGGGCGTTTGAGTTATCTCAGCGATCTCTAGGGTATTTAGTTCAGTTACGAGACCATGGCAAAAGCGTCGGAGTGGTTGATACTAGGAAAAAGACCAAGTTAATTTCTCCTCAGACTCTCTCTGTCAAAAATAATAAGAAGCTGTTGACAAGTCAAGACCTTCAGATGCGAAGGCAAGCGAAACACAGATCGAAACCGAACAGACAAAGAGCTCTGGGTAACGAAAGTACAGGGACCACGAGAGCAGGGCTGCGTTCGGCACAGAATCCTGACACGCTTGACCCGGAATCAGATAGCTCAGGTTCTGGTTCTAAAGGAGGCGCCGAGGCGGGTGCTAACAAAACTGGGAAACGATCAAAGCGTGTGTCTTCTGAACCAGAACCCGTGAAAACCAAATACGTTTCTGAGGTGACCGATGACCCTTGCCTTTTGGACCAGTGTGCTTCTGTCGTGCTAAATGGAAGAATGCCAACGGATGAAGTCCTTGTCTCTATGTCAGCTGGCCCCTTAGGCGGGGGTGACCTAACGGCAGATCCGGTAGAGTTGCCTGCTTTGAAGGAGGGAGAGCCTGGATCCCACAGTGACTCGGAGGATGAGAATATATTTCTAACACAGCATGATCCTCAAGATATGGATTTATGTTCACAGATGGGGAAGGGTAACGAGAAAGTCATTGAAGTGGTTCGTGGAAAAGATACAGCCCCGACGGAAGAAGAATCTCGGGGTAGCCCAAGATGCAAGTACAAGGATTGTGTCGAACCCCCGCAAAACCAGGGCGAATACTGTTCAAAACACTGCGAAGCTAAAGCAGCAGATGAAGATGTGTTTCGCAAACCGGGCTTGCCCATCTCTGCGGCCAAGAGACCTTCCACTGCTAAGGTTTTTAGCTCAAGAAGTACCTCACGGATTGCTAATCTTTCCAAGTCTTTGGAAAGCACCTCCGCGCTGCCACCGGCCCTGAAACGGAAGTCAAACGGGGCGCCGCCTGTTTCGAAAGTCCCGCAGCCAGCCTCTCCAAAGCCCGTGGGCGAAGCGAAGAGTTTGTCCAACGTTCTTCGTCCTCAGACTCCCAATAATTCCAACAGGCAAGGGTACAAGCCTGCATTTGGCGAAAGCAAACCGTTTTCGCCTTCCTCTGCGGTAAACATCCTCTTGTCCTCACAGTCCATCTCCGACACCTTTGTTAAAGAGGTCCTAAAGTGGAAGTACGAGATGTTCGTGAACTTTGACCAGTGCGGGCCCCCCACCAGCCTTTGTCAGTCCATCTCCAGACCGGTGCCGGTCCGATTTCAAGATTGTGGAGATTATTTTAATGTTTTTTTCCCTTTGGTGGTGTTGAATACTTTCGAAACGGTAAGTATGTTTTCATTGTATACCTGCCCAGACTTTGAAGTTGCTTCTTTTTTTTTTTATGTCGGTAGCGACTATAGAGTACAGTTAAAATAACGGATCTCATTTTGATTTAGATGTAGCTCTTAGATTATAATGTTGAACGGCTGGTTGTGCCAGACGCTGTTCTAGAGGCTGATGATACAGAGGAAGCACTTTCTTAACCTCTGCCCTTCTGGAGCTTCCCGACACCATTCGGAGTGCTAATGAGCCAAGGCCAGAGGTAGCACAGGAGTAAGTGTTTTTTGATACAGAGATAAGGGAAGCCTTCTCGAAGGAGGAGATCGTCTCCCTTCTGCATTTATTTTTAAAGTAATAGAGACCTTTACTGAAGTTTCATTGACACGGCACAGGGTAAATTACATTGAACAGCACGAAGCAGTAAAGCCCGTTTTTCTCTTTATATGTAATCTGTCTTCCGGCTTTCTCCCTCAGCCCGGCAGTTGCTCTCTCCCTGTCACTGCCCCCCGCCCCCCCCACCTCACCCAGCGCAGCCCATTCTGGTTCTTCCGTCTGCCTTACTCCCCCTGACTGGGATGGCCCAATTAAGTACAAGATTCTGGGGGCGCCTGGGTGGCTCAGTCAGTTAAGTGCTCGACCTCGGCTCAGGTCACGATCTCGCGGTTCATGAGTTCGAGCCCCACGTCGGGTTCTATGCTGACAGCTCGGAGCCTGGAACCTGCTTCACTTTCTGTGTCTCCCTCTCTCTCTGCTCTTGGCCTGCTCACACTCTGTTTGTCTCTCTCTCTCTCTCAAAAATAAGTAAACATTTAAAATAAATACATATAGGTACAAGATTCCGGTTAGATTTAAACCTCAGAAAAACAGCTAATGATTCTTTAGTGTAAGCCTCCAACTGCATTTTGAAAGACGCTTTTGATCTTCTCAGAGCAGGTCAGGGGTTGGGGGTTAGAGTTTTACTTTTTCAAGTTACTTTAAAAAAAAAACAACAACAACTGAGAGCGTCGTAAGACTCTTAAAAACAAAACCAGGAACTCGGAGGTAAATGTTTGTGTCTTCATTCGCCTGCAGCCTGTTTGGGTGCCCGACAATGTGCCGAGGTCTCTCACAGGCCCGGGGCGGGGGCGGGGGCGGGGCACGAAGTGGTGGATGTGGCAGGCAGGGCCTCCATCGCCTGGGTGTGATCGTGTCGCAGCGGGAGTAGGGCTCTAGGGAGCGATGTGGCACAAAGGGCAGGTAGGGCGCTTCTGACGGAAAGGTCAGCCGGCCTCAGCGAGCAACAGTGTCACACGGAGACTAGAGCGCCTAGAAGTCCACCACGGGAGGGGCGTTCCCGGCGGAGTGAGGGCCGACACTGAGATGAGTGAGGTCCAGCTTCCTGCGTTGAAGGGAAAGGAGGAGTCTTGCCCGAAGGGGCAGGTCTGCTCCGTAAGATGCTCGAGTAAATTGTTAGTGCTTGCTCTAAAGCTTGAGTCCGCGCGTCTTTAGAAGGTACTTTTACGTCAATGTACGCCCCCAGTTGTGACCGTTGTCTTAAGACTTCCTTGACTAGGGTTTCAGAAGCCTTAGAAAACAGCTGTTCGACAAAGCATCTTGAGTATTTCTCCATAAGAGCAAAGTGAAATGTTGGTATTTGGAGAATTATTTTCTTCCCATAGAAAAATTCTTAGCTAGATGCAGCGTGAGCCGTTAAATAAGCTGGGGAAAGTAACTGTATTCGTTTTGAAGCTTGTTTTTTTTTTTCTTTAATCTTTATTCTTGCCGGAAAGCTCTAACTCACTGAGCAGCCATTCACAGCTCTTAAATTTAGTACAGATAAATACTTTTTATTTGTTTCTGAGTAAAGAGGTAATTATATATTCTTCCGTAAGGCGTCTTCCTTTCGGGACGTTTTTATAGCCCTAGCCTTTTCAAAACAGGATAGGCACAAGTGCCTTTAGACATGCACAAAGTTTAAAATAGTCACACACTTTCGTAAAGCCTATTATAAAACATGCCAAGCACCCTTCACCGCTTCGGTAACCAGTTTTGATTCTTAATGTGTCTTTTTGATAATTTGCTTCTATGTCTCTAAATAACATGCCACTCTTGGCAACTTGTTAAATGTTCAGTTTTTGGCCTCTTCTCTTGCTACCACAGAAAGTACCCTTCCTTCCAGCCCTTCATTCACACACACCTCTCCTGTTCCTCGTCCTAACTGTGGAGTTAGGTCTTAAAAGGTTTAGGTCAGCGTTTGTTGTTGTTCTGACTTTGTAAAAGGTATGCACGGCTAAGTCCTGTAGTATGCTGTAACTACTTTTCCTTTCCTTCCCGAGTCTTGTTTTTTTCTGGAATTACTGTTTCATTTTCTTTATACTTACTGTAGCTAATATAGCTTCAGAGTCTTACTGATGTTTAAATCTCTCATGATCCAGAGATATGACGTGATCTGTAAATTTCATATTCTTGGTTTACGATGGTTCTCCTGAAGTTATCAGTACTTGCGTTTTCTTCTTTCCTGGGTCGGATCTCTGTCTCCTGTGCCCCCAGTTGTCCTTCTTGGCTGCTCCCTCCGTGGGGATCTGTGTGTCTTAGGACGTTACTTACGGGATCGTGTATGGAATCGGAACCCGTTAGAATGGATGAGTAAAATGTGACAGTTCCAACTGCGGTCCGTAGCAAAAGACTCTTTAAAAGTCGACTGAAAAAAAAGTAAGCAGATTCACACCCCCGTGTCCTTTGTGTAAAGGCACACTACACTGGGTTTTTGAGTGACCCTAGCACCAGACACACAGTGGGTATGGAGGGTGGAAATTGTGGGCGTGGGAGTCGAGGGTAAAGGAAAAAATGAACAAGAGAGGCATTGTGTCGGCTGTTGACGGGAGCACGTTGTGAACTGGAAATGGTGATTAATTCTGTTCACCGGAGAGCAGAAGCGGGGAGAAAAAAATAACAGACCCAGGAAGCAGTCATCGCCAATGGAGTAGGTTATCCGGATGGGCAGTTTCGGTGGTGTGGTTAGGACAGAAGCCAGGTGTAGCAGACGCAAACTGTGGGACACTTGTGAAAAATGAAGGGGAGGAGCTCCTGGGGGGCTCAGTCAGTTAAGTGTCCAACTTTGGCTCAGGTCATGATCTCATGGTTCGTGGGTTCAAGCCCCGTGTCGGGCTCTGTGGTGACAGCTCAGAGCCTGGAGCCTGCTTCGGCTTCTGTGTCTCCCTCTCTTTCTGCCCTTCCCCAACCAGCGCATGCATGCATGCACGCGTGTTCTCTCTCTCTCTCTCTCAAAAATAAACATTAAAAAATTTAAAAAAATTAACACAAAGTTTTTAATTCTGCCTTCGCTTTAACTCATTCTCTGATGCTCTTTGTTTTTATAGAGCTATGTTTCTGACCGATACGATTTTCTGTCTCTTAAGATCTTTCTGTAATATTTCTTACAAGATAGATCTCATGGTGACAGATGCACCCAGTTTTTCTTTGAGAAAGTCTGTATTTCTCCTTCACTTCTGGAGGATAATTTTGTAGCATTCGGGAAGGTGGGATTTTTCTCTGAACGGTTTAAATATTTTGCTCCATTCTCTTCTGGTTTCTGTGGTTTCTGAGGAGAAGTCAGATGTCATTCTTATCTTTTCTCCTCTGTGGGTAGGATGTTTTTTCCCATGGATCTCTTTCTCGATTTTTTTCCTTATCTTTGATATTCCAGATTCCTAAAGTAGGAGTATGCTGTGCCCGGGTATGGTTTTCGGCGTTTATTCTGCTGGGTGTTCTCTGACTTCCTGGATCTGTGATTTGGTGTCAGACATTAATTTGGGGAGATGCGGTCATGATTGCCTGGAACCTTCTTTCTGTTCCTTTCTCTCCTGCTCGTCCCATTCATGCATGCTGGACCTTCGGCGCCTGTCCCGTAATTCTTGGATAGTCTGTTCTTTTCCCTTCGTCTTAGTTGCCCTCGCCCTTCAGCGTTGGTGGTTTCTGTTGCCACATCCTGACGCCCGGCGATCCTTTCCTCTGCCCTGTCCGGTCTACCGCCGAGCCCGCCAGAGCATCCTGCGCTCCGTCAGTGTTTCCAATCTCTCTCTTTCTTAGAATTTACATTCTCCTCTCTTCTTGCTCCGCCTTTCCCATTAAACTCTTAGCAAAGCGATTGCAGGGAGTGGTGGTTTTTTAGTTCCTTGTCTGGTAATTCCAACATTCCTGCCGTATCTGCCTCTGGCCCTGGTACTGATTCAGTCTGCAGGCTGTCTGTGGCCTGTGAGTGTGCCTTATAAGTTTCGTTGCAGGGTGGACGTGGTGTGCTAGGTGAAGGGAACAGCCGGCAGTGAGTGGGCCCTTGAGTAAGTTGTGGAGGAGGGGGATCGTCCCGTGATCCCAGGAGAACTTCTCAGGCTTCTAGTGAGCTTCCGCCTCTGGACTGTGAAACACACTCAGGCTTCTCAGATTCCCCCCTTCCTCGGGGGGGACGGGGTGGCCAGGATGGGCGGCCGTTGGTTATTTCTCTTCCCGCAAGTAGTTCAGCTCTGGTGAAAAAAGAGTTTCTCCAGGATCGAGCCTTTTCAAGATCCGAATGTGCTAGTATATTTCAGAGTGCCTTCTTCCCTCCTCCCTATGCTGGGAGCATGAGGGGTTTTCTCCAGTACTCCCTGGGAGGGCCTGGAGGCATGGGGTGCCCCCGATGCCTGGGCGCCCCTACAGTCATGGTCTCGGAGTTGGCCGCGCTGAGCCGCACGCGGCTTGTCGGCCGCAGCTCAGGGTTTCCTCTCCTGGCGCTGAGGTTCGGGCTCCCGTCACCTGAGATGATGTGAAAGGTGGTTGAGTTTTCAGCTTGCTTTTCCTTGTTGGGGTGAAGCGGTGACTTCCGAGTTCCTTACATGCCAAACTGAAAACCAGAAGTCACGCGTTCATTTTTCACGTTTCTGTCACTTGGGATTTTAGGTTCCAGATTTCACTGTTGCTTGGGGAAGTTTTGCTATTTAGTGTTGGCTTTCCAGAATGTTTTTGCTTTCTTAATGTGCTTTTTTTCTGTGTTTAGGTGGCACAGGAGTGGATCAACTCTCCAAACAAAGACAAGTTCTATCAGTTGCATTTACGAAAATTTCCTACTGATTATAAAAAATACTGGGAGTTTGTGGGTAAGTTCTTTCTTCGGTGACTTGGAATATATAGTAATTGGAGCTTTCTATTTGAGGAAACCTCTTTGTCATTTGAATGATCTGGGACTTAGGTTTCCTAAGCTGAGTTTGTAACTTCTTGCAAAGAATGTTTGAAGGCTTCATTAATGGGGGTAACTGCCGTCCAGTGATGAATATAAAATGCATGTTTTTCACCATTCCGTATTTAGGAGAGCACAGGCCAAGGACCCGAAAGAGGCGGTGAGAGAAGGGGGATTGACAAGGTTGGGGTGGCGGGTGTCGCAGCATAATCGTGTGTATAGATTCGGAGTAAACCTTCCTGCTGTCTGGCCTGTCTGCTCATTTCACGTTGGTCTGGAACACATAGCACATTTATGTATTGTTACAAATCAACCCAGCATTCAGACTCTGTAAAAAAAAAAAAAAGTATAAATTGTCTTTCTGCCTCCCTCGCTCACCCCCCGTCCATCCTGCTCCATGGATTCACTTAAGATAAAAAGCATGTGTGTGTATATTTTTGGGGGAGAGGTGCTCCTTTTCTCCTCCTATCGTAGAGCACCGAAATAGTCTGAGCCAGCGGAAAAAAAATACCGCCAATTCCCATCGCTCAGGGGTCATCCTGGGGAGATACCAGTATGTCTCTCACTGTCAGACCGTCTGCTCACCTGTGCGAACTGTGTATGTGTGCAGGTAGTAGGGTCGCCTTCCCTGTTTTGTGACCTCTTTCATTCATTCAGCGAATACTTACTGACTTTATAGGACCTAATAGGATAGGACTGCGGATGTTACGTATGTAGCTGGGAAGACAACCTGAGATTCCTGCCTTCATGAAGCTTACGTTTGACTCCATTTTACCTAATATATTGTAAGTCTTTTCAGGCTTATTAAGTGCCAGCGTATTTAATATTTGTGGTTACTACGTTGTAAGTGTATTCCACGGATCCGTATAAGGAGTCACTTCTGGTCAGGCGTGTGCGCCGTTTATAGTCGCTCAGTGTCCTGAGCACCAAATCTCTTTGCCGGGTCAGAACAGTTGCACACGTTGAGACTTGGCCTCTGCCTACCGAAAGGAGTATCATTTTGACTTCTACCGTGAGGACGTAAGGATAGACATCTCCCTCATTTCGCTAGTTTAAAGTTTTTTTTTCTAGTTTTATGTACGAAAAATGTATCTCATTTGAGGTTGTAGGCTTTGTTCCCAAATCTTTTCTGATCATTTGTATTCTTAGTGAGGGGGTGTGGGGATGAGTGTCTGTTTGTGCCCCTCGTCCTCGTTTCTGTTAGTGATGGTGTTTTCTTCTTAATTTGCAAGCATTCTTGTGAATTGCTCGTTTGTTTCTTTATTTGTGGTTCAATTTCACATGCAGTTTTTGAGGCATAGATAATTTCTGCATGTATTCAAAACTACCATGTTTATTTCTTTATGGTTCCGACTGTGGTCTTAGAAAGTAGATAAATACTCGCATATTTTCTTGTAGTAGTTTTATATTTTTAGTATTTAAATTGCATAGTTATCTGGCATTTATTTTGATCGTATGATAGAGTCACGTAGTATCTACTCTTAATCTGGCTTCTTTAACATGTCTGTAAAATTCATCAATTTTACATGTGTCTTCACTGTTTTTTCATCATTATGGTAGTATTTCATTATGTGACTATGTCCTGATTTCACTGTGGGCGTTTTGGTGTTTTTTATTTTTTATTTTTATTTTTATGTTTTTTAATGATTTTACCGTTAGACTTTTTTTTCAGTAGTTTCGGCCTGTGTGTCGGGTCCCCAAGACCATCCCCAGGTTGAGTGGTTCACTAGAACGCCTCATGGGAATTAACACATACTCATGTTCACGGCTGTGACTCTTACGGGGACCATACAAAGCAGAATCAGCAAGGGGGGAGGGAGCGCATGGGGTGAAGTGTGGATGACACCAGGATCAAGCCTCCAAGAGTCCTCCCCCGGCCGAGTCCCACAGGGCATGCTCATCACAGCGCACGGCACACAAAATGTTACCTACTACTAAGGAAGCTGTTTTGTTGTTGTTGTTGTTTTTAATTAAATTATTTTTAATGTATATTTTTGAGAGAGAGGGAGAGTGCATGTTGGGGAGGGGCATAGAGAGAGGGGGACAGAGGATCTGGAGCGGGCTCTGCACTGACAGCAGAGAGCCTGAAATGGACTCAAACTCTTTTTTTTTTTTAATTTTTGTTTATTTTTGAGAGCGAGCGAGTGAGACAGAGCATGAGTGGAGGAGGGGCGGAGAGAGAGGAGACAGAATCCAAAGCAGTCTCCAGGCTCTGAGCCGGCAGCACAGAGCCTGACGCGGGGCTCGAACTCACAGACCGCGACACTGTGACCTGAGCTGATGTCAGACACTTAACAGACTAAGCCCCCCAGGCGTCCCTTGAACTCTTAAATAGTGAGATCATGACCTGAGCCAAAGTCAGATGTGACTGAGCCACCCAGGCGCTCCCCTACTAGGGAAGCTTGTTAAAGACTCATTGCCCCAAACACCCTCTCTCTAGCCTAAATTCCTGACTTCCAGAAGAGAAACAGGTGTTTGGCATAACCATATTCTTTTTGCAAACAGTCGAGGCACAGTGAGCTGTTCTCCTCAGCAAATGATAATCCCCAAATCCAGGGTCACAGATGCCAAGGGCCGCCCTGGTCAGCAGACCTCTCTAAGGGTAGCAGCCTCGGGCATGCCTGGCTGCCTCTTGCACAGCATTTTATGAGCGTGTCACTGTGATGTTCCCGTCCGTGTTTCCGTGAGGACATTTGTGAGTCCTACATCCAGAGGTAGGTTGCGGAGTCTCAGGGTAGGTGTATGTTCGGGTTGCAGAGGTAGTGCCCAGCCTGCTGTACAACACTGCACCCCGCCAGCAGTGTGGGGGACCAGGTCTTCACCAGTACATTTGTCTTGAGGGTCATTTCGTTTTAGCCGTTATGCTGTGTTTCGATTGATGGTCTCTGTGGTTTTATTTTGTCCTCTCATTAGCGGGGAGGTTGAGCACCTTTTTATATATTTAGTAGCTGCTTCAGTAATCTGTTTTGGGAAGTGCCTGTTCAGGGTTCCTGTTAATTTTCTGTTATCTTTTTCTTCTTGATTTCTGGGAGTTCCTTACATGATTTGGATGCATGCCATTCTCTCAATTTGGCCTGTATTTTGACTCTCACTGATGTCTTTAAAAGTCTTATTAAGAGTTTCTTTTATGTACGTATGGATGTATGTAATCTCTACACCCAACGTGGGGCTCGAACTCAACGACCCCGAGATCCAGAGTCACCTGCTCCCCTGAACAAGCCAGTCAGGCGCCCCTAGAATTTCTCATTTTTAACCTAGCAAATGCATCTATTTTTTTTTTTAACGGTTAGTGTTCTAACATCTAGAACAGGTGTCGGCAAACTGCAGCTTGGAGACCTACCCCATATCCTGTTTCCGTGCTGCTCTCAAGTAAGGCTTTTACGTTTTCAAGTTTCACCTTTGGATTGAAGGTGGGGAGTATACAACAGACACTGTTTGTGGCTTGCAAAGAAAAGTTGGACTCTCCACAGAAAAAGTTTGCAGCCGCTTTTCTAGATGGCTCATTGTTTTATCACCCTGGAATTTATTTTCATGCATGAACGAGGATGTAAAGGTCATATTTCATTTGTTTTTCCAAGCGGAGATGCGGCTCTCCCGGTGGTGTTTATTTGAAGACCGTCCTCTTCGTGCTCGGGAGTGCTGCATTTGCCATAAATCTAGTGTCCGTTTAATTTGTGGATTGTTTTCTTCCGTGTGGGATCATCTTCCTACCCTGTCGCCCATATCACATTGCCTAATTACTCTGTCCAGCTTTATAATAAGTTTTTTTTAATGTTTGTTTATTTATTTTTTTGTATAATAAGTTTTTTTTTAAGTTTGTTTATTTTGAGAGACAGAGCCTGTGCAGGGGCGGGGCGGGGGGAGAGAGAGAATCCCAGGCAGGCTCCGTGCCGTGAGCACAGAGCCCAACGCGGGGCTCGATCTTGTGAACCGTGAGATCGTGACCTGAGCGGAAATCAAGAGTCAGGCGCCTCTGTCATGATCCTGTAATACCCAGTGGACAGGTCCTTCCATCTTGTTTTGCCTTAGGAGTGCTGTAGCTATTCTTGTCCCTTTGCGTTCCCATATAAACTCTTTGGCTTACTTTCAGCAACGTTTTTATAGTTTATGATGGAGAGATTTTGTAGATTGTGTTTGCCTTGATTTCTGCAAAAGGGAGTCATTTGTAATGAAACTCAGTGGATGTCTCTAAAAGATACAGGCCTAAAAATTTATAATAAAATAACATTTTATTGCTAAAATATTAACGGTAATTTTTTAATATCAGGTAGCTAGTCAGTGTTCAAATTTCCAGTTGCCTCACATAACAGTGTTTTTCAGCCAGCTCGAAATAAGATCCAAATTAGGTCCACACTTTGACACTAGTTGAAATGTCTTTTTTAACTTTAATTTTCATTTTTCTCCTTCTGTTTTTTCCACTTTGTAATTTATTTGTTGAAGAAGTTGAGTTGTTGATCCTTTAAATTTACGGTCGACTTGTTGATTGTGTCTCCCTGGTGTTGGTTAGCATGTTTGTTGTCTGCACTTCCTGTTAAGTTGATAGTTGTACCTACAGGCATGATCAGATTCAAGTTTGAGTTATTTTTGGCAAAACTGTTTCCGAGGTGGTGGCATGTCCCTCTTCCAAGAGGTGCGTGAATCTCTAATTTCATTCTGTAGTATTTACAGCTGTTGATGCTTACGGCCTAGATTACTTTAGTAAAGGTACAAAATACTGATATTTTTATTCGATCATTTCTTCATTTATTAGCTGGAATAGTTCTTTTTTAAATAATTTTTTTTAATGTTTATTTTTGAGAGAGAGACAGAGTGCAAGCAGGGGAGGAGCAGAGAGAGAGGGAGACACAGAATCCGAAGCAGGCTCCAGGCTCTGAGCTGTCAGCACAGAGTCTGATGTGGGACTCGAACCCACGAACCCTGAGACTATAACCTGAGCCGAAGTCAGAGGCTCAACTGACTTGAGCCACCCAGGCGCCCCTGGAATAGTTCTGTAAAGAGAAATTTCTCTATGTTATTTGGTTACGCTGTGGTAGACTTCATAAAGAAAGGTAAAAAAGTTCTTGACTCTTGACCAGTTTTCAAAATAATGAGTTAACTCACAAGCGCTGGTGTTGACCAGTGTGCTTTTTTAAACATTTCATAAATGCATAAACTTAAGTATACTTGTGTTTCTTCTGTCCATTGTAATTCCAGCCCTCTAGTTAGGACCCTACAAGTCTTTGAGAGTTGACCTGCTATCTGAGAGGACCAATATCTTCTCTCTTCTTTTATCCCGTATCTGAACTTGCAGTTGCCTAAGTAGTCTTCGCATCTTGTAGATGAAAATGGTATTTCAAGACTGATCTACTGTGAGGAGCATCTGTCTGACTCGATTTCAGCTCAGGTCGTGATCTCATGGTCGTTGACACCGAGCTCCGCATCGTCGGGCTCTGCGCCGCGTGTGCAGCCTGCTTAAGATTCCCGCGTCCCCTCGCCCTCTGCATCTCCCCTGCTGGCGCGTGCGCACAGATGTGCGCGCTCTCTCAAAGGAAAGAATAATCTAATACGATAGAATAATACGCTATATGTATGAACAAGTAACATGTAAACATGAGAAAAGGTTGAAAAAAAGATTGGAGAAGGATACTCATGCAAATTCAACTAAAGGAAGACTTGTTTAGCTCCGTTAATATCAGACTAAATAGACTGTAAGACAAAACAGCATTATACAGAAAGGGAATCTTTCATAATAAGTTTAGTTCAACTGAAGATACGACAATTCGCGATACATCTATATCTGAAAAAAATATGTGAAGAAAAAACTGATAGAAGAAGATTATACTTTTTATACATACTTGAGACTTTGAACCATTAAATCAAAGGTGAATTAAAAAAAAACAAGAAATGAAACACAATAGAAGTAAATGAACCTAATTATATATTAAGTTCATTACCTTTTGGTTTGGTTGAATACTTTTTTCCCCATTTTAAAATTTCTTTTCATTTTTTTCTTCTTGTTAGTTTGGAAATTACATCTCAATTTATACTTCCTTTGCTGTTTTAGAGCAGTTAGGGTAAAACTTACAACATGGACCCTCGCTTTATCAAAATCTGTAGTTTTAATAGATACTTCGGGTCTCCATCGATGAGGCAAAACCTTGAAAAGACTTTAATGTGTCCCCCTGCCACTTTGGATGCTCTCGTTATCATGTATTTTTAATTGTGGTTTTTTTAAAGTTTACTTAGAGAGTGTAAGCGGGGGAAGGGCAGAGAGTGAGAGAGACAGAAACCCAGGCAGGCTCTGCGCCGTCAGCACAGACCCAGCGCGGTGCTCAGACTCGGGGGCCGTGAGATCATGACCTGCGCCTACGCCTGGAGCGGGCGCTTAACCAAGTGAGCCGCCCAGGCGCCCCGTTAATTGTCTCTCCAGCTGCGTGAAATTTAACCTGTAGCCCCCAGGACAGTCCTTTTTTGTTCATCAATTCTACCAGTTCGTATACGTCTTCTCTCCTTTTGCTTTGCTTGTCTCTGGTGTGTGTCATTATCTTTAGAAAGTTATTTATAACAATAATTTGAGGCCTGGGGCGGTATTGTCTTCTTCCAGACAGGATGTCCCTTTGCTTCTGCCGGGCTTCTGGGGACACCTGCATTACAGGATCATCTTAATCCAGTTTCAGGGATTGGGCTTTTCTGAGGCACTCGGGTGTTTGAAAGCTGGGCCGCAGCCCACGTCAAGACGGGTTTGGTTCTACTTCATCCTCGGGTGTGGTCCTTAGTCCCTCACGGTCCCAACCTGAAGCATAGGAGGGCTACCAGGGTCCCCGTTCTGTGCAGGCCCCGGACTCCAGTTTTTGTCTTTTTAGTCCAACAAGGCCGTCCCAGGTACCGCCCGACCTCTTGCTGCCCCTCCAAGAAGAGTTCAGATGTTCCTGGGGGAGCGCTGGGCTGGCTCCAGGGGATCGCAGCACCGTAATTCGTTCTTCACTGTCGCATTTGGTCTCTGGTACCAAATAGGTGTCAAATAGGTTTTTCTCACCTGTTCCGTGTAAAATCTTGTTTCGATTTAGTGGTTCTGTCTGCCTGACCCCAGTACCTCGTATTTTAGTTGGGTATGCTGCTGCTGGGTCTGGAGGTTGGTGCTGAACTTCTTGATTCGAGTGCTCTGTTCTCCCAGCCCCGCTAGTTGACAGCTCTCCTTCCCCCTTCTTTGAAACGCCAGCAATAGGCTCAAAATTCTTACATGTCCTTGGATCTGTTTTTAGTTTTTCTCCTGGGATTTTGAAAATGAGGAAGAAAAGAGAAAATTTCTTGGTTAAAAACTGAAACTACAAGGAAAGGAAATCTATTAACTACTTTTGAATACTACGATTTTATTTATTTTGGCTTCTCAGCCCTTGTTAAGAAACACTTTGTAACACTGTGTGATCCGTATTGGAGCGTGTGGACGGCTCAGACCTGTCATTTTGAAGTTTGTCACACAGTTGACTGGTGCCGTATACTCGCCGGAACTTAGCATGAGGGTTTAGTATCCTTTAAGTTAATCGTATTTAAAATAATTCTGTTAGAAAAAATGCCGACCTCTTCTTGTTTCATAGTCCATCTTGAGGAATGTGAACTGACTAAACAGCTTCATCCAAAGGAAAATGATTTGGTGTATTTGGTTCCTGAGAAACAAAATGGGCAGAAGAAGAATACAGAGAGAAATCACGTGCCGGATTTTGACGACTATCACTGCGGTTATGTTCACAGATTCCGCCGCACTTCCGTCAGTAAGTAAATGATGAGACGCTAAAGAGAAATCCGTCAGCTATAAGATCACCTTTTAATTCCCCTCTGAGACGCACTCTGCCGGCCACGTTTGCCACACACGCACCGGACTGTATTTGCCGGGTTGGTTACTTGCCATTCGGAGTCGTTTCTTTGTTTTTCTAGATTCATCTGGGAAAGGGCCAGCACTTAACTGCTCTAGACTTAGGATTTGAAAGCTTTCTTTTGTAACATCCTCTCTTTCTGGTACATTCCTTCATCTGTCATTACGATTATTACTAAACAATGTGCAGACCGTCTGTCTTTTATATCTCAAATCACATTCCGGCCTGGTTTTGTGCTAAGTATCGGGGAGAAGTCACTGGAAGGCAGCTCGGAGGGTTTGCTGTTTCCACCGCTCGCAGCCCTCGTGTCGTAGGGACTTTTCTCGAGGGAGGGAGGAGCAGAACAGAAGTAACGTTAGGTCGATACAGCAAGGACCTACTGTGTGCGGGGGGGCCCCTGCCTTGGCCTTCCTGCACACCTTCCATCGTCTTCCCTATCGTCTTCCCCGAGGCCTCACAGAGCAGTCAGAATCCTGTGTTCCCGCCGTCAGGACGTGAGGGCCCAGGGGTGTGGGGTAGCACCTCTGTGGTCATTCGCACTGTTAAGTAGTGGGCCCAGAAGAGAAACTTGCGTCTCTTGGGCCTCAGGGTCGTCACGTTCTTTGTCGCTTGGCAAGTGGCCTTTTTAACGTTGCCACTGTCTTAGTCTCACTTCTGTGAAGAGAACATGATTTCTTTATTCTTTCATTCACGTTTTTCCATCAAATCTTAAAAACTACTCCGCGTTGAGCGTCCTGCGCTGTGACAGGCGTGCCGCGCTTGTGTCACCGCTGGGGTCCTGCGCGGTCCTTCCCGTAGAACACATCTAGGGGAGAAGCGACATGGGGACACGGCTTCATCTCGGCTTTTGACTCTCACCAGTGATGGCAGCAGCCAAGTTTAGATTTCCAGATAGTCTCCTTCCAGACTTCTCAAGCGTCCAACTATGTGCCGTCTCCGTGTGCAAATCTGTTAGACAAAAAGACCAAAAGAAACGCATGGTTAATCTGCCTGACCTCTTCTCTGTTTCTCCATCTCAGTAAGTGGGATGCTGCTTTTTTAATTGCTCAGGCCCGAAACCTCAGTCATCCCGGGGCCTCCGTGCCTCTCATCCCCCCACGCAGCCCATCAGCAAATCCTGTTGACTCTTCCTCCGCAGGCATCTAAAACCCACGCCCCACCTCCGCTGCCGCGTCCTGATCCCCGCGACCGTCCGCTTTTACCCAGGTCACCTCAGCGGCCTCCGGGGCGGCCTTTTTGCTCCTGTGCTTTTCCCGTGGCACTTTGTTCTTCTGTGCAGTGAGAGTGGTTCTTCCGGTGCGCCTCGCCTGCCCGCATGAAGCTGCCCCGCGGCTTTCTGCCTGACTCGGGATAGTGTCCAGAGCCAGCGTTGTGGTCTGCGGGGCCGTAGAAAACAGAGCCCCGTTTTACTCTCTGACTCTCTGGCACGCGTCTCCCTGCTTCTCCTCCCAGCCACGCGAGGCTTCTCCTCATCCCTGAGATACTCCGGGCCATGCTAGGCTTCTCCCCACCCCTGAGATACTCCAGGCACAGCTCTGCTTCACAGGCCTCGCAGTTGCCAGTTCTTTCCACGCGGCTCCCTTTCCCCAGGCGAGGCCATGGCGGGCTCATTTATTTCAAGTTGCTGCTCAGATACCATCTTCCCAGGAAGACCTTCCCCGACTCTCCTGTCTCCAGTGACCCTCTCTGACACCCCCCCATCATTTGTTCTTCCCCTTCTCTGCTTTCTTCAGAGTGCTTATCACTGCCTGACATGTTTGCTTGGTTATCTGTGTCCCTCTTCTAGAAAGTAAGCCTCTCGAGGACAGGAGCATTGCCCGATTCTTAGGAGGCACTCAGTAAAACTTGTGAGCGAATAACTTACATAATCCATCATACAGAAAACTTAAGTTATCAAGTACATTCTTCTGAATAATCTTTGTAGCTGGACAGCATTGTCCACTGGCAGCTGAAATGTCTTTTTCTCCTTTTCGATGCTAGTGCGTTACGGGAAATCGGAGTGTTCCCTTTCCATCCAGATGCAAGAGAATTTGGCATTCAATTTAAATGAACTCGTGAAATGCACTGTAATCAGTTCTCTGGTAACTACACAGAGGAAGTTGAAAGCCATGTCTTTGTTGAGTGGACGGAACCAACTGGCCAGAGCTGTTCTGAATCCAAACCCCATGGACTTCTGCACAAAAGACTTACTAACGACAACGTCTGAGAGAATCGTGAGTGATGGTTTAATAACGGAAAGTCGGAAAATCGCATGTCCGAACGTCAGAGCGTCGGGTTTTATCTGCGGCATGTTCCTATTGTGGTGACAAAGACGTGCCGCTGTGTGCTCACGGCGACGTCGTTTCGTGCCTAATTTTCTTTAATATGGCAAAGCGTGTGCTGCGTTACGCAGCTCACCTCAGGAAAAAGGCGTAGGACGATAAAGAATTGAATTCGTGCTCCGAGACCAGCGTTCAGATGTGAGAGGAGCTCGTTAGGCGATTCCAGCTGAGAAGTAGGAGTAGATGAGTAGAGTTGACTCGGCACCTGAGTGATGGATGGAGAGTGGACGGGGACTGTCGCAGGTACACACACGGTGTGGCCGCTCGGCACGAACACATATTTTCTCCCCGTGAGAGCTGTGTGTTGGTCCCAGGAAGTCAGCACACAGGAGGGCCGGGGAAAGGCGTGGTGTCAGGGCCGCCGCCGTGTGCTGATGCCTTCCTGTGCGTGGTCGCCCTCCCTTCCTGCCCTCTAGCGGATCCCGGGCGTCCCGGCTGGCTCAGGTGAAGGTGCAGAGAGCTTAGGGGTTTGGAGACCGCGCTTGTGAGTGAAACTGGCCTTTAGACTGAGATGTCACCCACATCCGTGCTCATTCTCTGTATCGCTTGAGTTAGGAAAGAAAGTCTTGGAATGTTTTTTTACTAAGGAAAGAATTAACTAAAATGTGAAGAACCAAAGAGTAAATAGGAGGAAAGTATAGGACAGTTTATCGAGATCATCTTTGTAAGAGTCACAAGCAGAAATACAGTTGTCGTCCTTGCAGACGGACAGAAGCCCGTAGGCGCTCCTGAGTGCCGTCCTAGTAGTGAAAGTGGTTCCTTAGATTGAAGGTGACTTTGGGGTCTTGCCCGAGTAGAACCAAAGCCTTCTGTCTGATAAGGGTTAGAAGACACTCCAATGGACGTTTTCCATTATCTTCCTCTCCCATGCCGCTCCGCGAAGAGCAACTCATTCTCCCTCCTGTCTGCCTGTCTTTTTCGTAGATCGCCTACCTGAGAGATTTCAATGAAGACCAGAAGAAAGCGATAGAAACGGCATATGCCATGGTCAAACACTCCCCGTCAGTTGCCAAGATCTGTTTGATTCATGGGCCGCCGGGAACAGGAAAATCGAAAACTATCGTCGGCCTCCTGTACCGCCTGCTGATGGAGGTAAAGTGTGCCGAGGGTGCCAGTGCCGTTAGCCGAGTGCGGCGTTGCCCTTGAGTTAACCGACATGTGCAAGTAACTGCCCTGTTGGGGATCTTTTCGGTACCTCGCGGAACTTTATCAGAGAAAGAGGGAGCAGAAGGAGAGAAAGCTATAAGTAACTTTTCGTTATTTCAGATTAGCGTCCTGTGTTGACACTAATCTGTCTTTATCGTGGGCCAGTCACATCTAAAGCAGAGAGACTGTGCGGAAGGTTGTCCTGCGCTGCATTCTGGTTGGATTGAGTGCAGAGTAACATTCGGGGACAGCGAGGCGGGGCTCAGGGGAGCTATGATAGAATGTTACGCTTAGAGGTAATTATAATGTCTGTGTAAGATGTGGGTGCTACTATTCTGTATTTTTGTCTGTTTTTAAGGGGAACTTTGGAATATACATGGAAGTAGAGAAAAAACGGGGAAAATCCGTAACAGAGCTCATTAGTATTTCTTGTTGTCTGTCTGTCTGGCGTGTGCGTGTCCCCTTGTACAACCAGAGGAGGGGGCATTCGGATGAAAACTCCAACGCCAAAATCAAACAGAACCGTGTCCTGGTGTGTGCGCCCTCCAACGCGGCCGTCGACGAACTTATGAAAAAAATCATCCTCGAATTTAAAGAGAAATGTAAAGACAAGAAGAATCCTATGGGTATGATATTTACACGGATGTCTGGTTTGGTTTTGGTTTTGTTTTCGTGGTTTGGCATGGGCAGTTTGGAATGCGAGCCAGTTCTGGTAATAACTTCTGCTTGGGACTGCGGCCCGTGCGCGTTCGTTGACTCATTGAGCAGATTTTGAGCGTTTACCCTGCGCCAAGGCACTGTGCTAAGTGCTGAGGTTTCAACAGGGAGGCCTTCCAAGAGAGCAGCGAGGAAGTGGACCAGCGGGCGCTTGGAGTACGACGCCGTACGTTCCGTAAGAGCAGGGGAAGGTGGATACTTGCGAAACTCCTAGAGCGGCCCTTGGTTTAGCGCGAGAGGGTCAGGGGAGACTTCTGGGACCATGCCTTCTGAGGTGAAACCAGCAGAGCACTCAGAAGCTAGCCGTGGGAAAGGATGGGGGGTGTGGGGAGCTCTAGAAGTTACTGTCAGTAAAAAGGACCAGAGGTGAGAGAGCCTCGCATGCGATCTAGGCAGCGAGGGGAAGTACTGTCTCATGAAACCTGTTTCACTGGGAGGTGTGTGGGTTGTACTGGGTCTTGATGTCCAGCCTACATCGTTGATAGTCAAGGTCAAGACTTTACAAACGCGCTGGTCTAGCGTAGGAACACTGGAAGTGAGTCTGTTGCGTTGAAGGATTTGCGCGTCTTCAGTTTTGTCGGCAGTGCAGGCTCTTGGCAGAAGTGGTCGCAGCAGTCCACACGCCCGGGGCAGCTCTCACGCGCAGCAGTGGTGTGGTTTTAGCGTGCCTTTCGCTTCCCTGACCAACCGCGTGAGGGCGCCACTCTCAGGTGTGTGCGGCCAGGGCGGCCGGGCTGCAGCTGGAGCTTTCTCAGAAAAACGGTGTCTTCTGGCCACAGAAGAGAGCTGTGTTCTTTTACGTCGCCTTTGTTTTCCGCTCTTATCACCCCTTCCGGCCACTGAGCGTCCTTAAAGAAATGCCCTGGTCACCTTTGCCGTTTAGAATAAGGCCGACTTGGTCCTGTATTACTGTTTTTAACGTGTTGCTGGATCGCTAATGTTTTATTAGGATTCTTAAGTCAGTGCTCATAAATGAGGCTGGCCCGCGATTTGTCTTTGTCGTATCTCTGGTTTTAGTTATACGGACCTTAAAAATGGCGTTGGGGAGAATTCTTTCATTATTCTTTGGAATGTTTTATATACGAAAGAGATTATTCCTTGAAGATTGATTTGTTTATAGTGTTCGTTTATTGTTTTGTTTTTTTTAACAGATGGGTAAGTTTCAGTACATTGTCTGAACGTCCTTAAGTGCCTGAGTCCATTCAGGGTTTCCATATGTGTATATACATTTTTAATGTTTAGTTTCGAGAGAGAGAGAGAGAGAGAGACAGAATGTGAGTGGCGGGGGCAGAGAAGGAGGGAGACACAGACTCTGAAGCAGGCTCCAGGCTCCGAGCTGTCAGCACAGAGCCCGATGTGGGGCTCGAACTCACGAACTGTGAGATCATGACCCGAACCGACGTCAGACAATTAACCGACTGAGTCCCCCATTCACCGCATGGTTTCTGTATTTTTACTGAATTTGGCTAATTCATATTTTTCAAGAAAGATTTACACTTCCTCTTAGGTTTTTTTAAAATATATTGGCATAAAGTTGCTCATCGTAAGTCAGAGTTTAAAAATCTCAACAGTACTTTTATTGGGTCACCTTTGTCGTTCCCTGTGTTATGTGTTTAGTTTCTCAATCCACACGTGGTATGAGCGGGCCTGTGGTCAGAAAGTCCTAGGAGAGAAGTTAGTTTTTCCCAGCTAAGCGCATTCACTTCTTTTTCTTCCTCCCGTCTCTTCCAGGCCCTTTTCGTTTCCAGTGGGCTTTAAAATCCAAGCCTCCATGATAACATTTCTGTATCTTCACTGGAATGGTAGTTTCGCCAATGTAGACATTTGGCAAACTCTCTGTAGAGCTGAAGATTTTTAAATCTCTGTATTTTATTGAATGTAAAGTAAAAAACAAACTCCAAGCACCCAGACGGTGCCAGCCCCAACGCGTCCTGTTCCCTCCGGGAAGCCACAGCAGCTCGGGGTCTTTTAGCTCTGAGTTTGAGCTTTCTCTTTGTTTCTGGCCCCTAGGAATTTCTCTCCCATCTCTGTGAGCTCACCCTGCAGTTTAGAGACTGTGTTATAATTTATGGAGGATGTCTAGGTATTTATCGTGGGTGAGTTTCCAGGTAATTTCATCCACCTTTCTCGTGGAAACACAAGAACGTTGGCAGTTTTGAAACCTTCAAGTAAATCTTAGCCAGAGAGGGCTTCACGTTTAGAAGAATGAGCTGAACTGGGAACAAAAATATGTTGTAGACAGCAGTTTAATAAGTCATTCGTTCGTTCCACGTATACTTCCTGCCTCAGCCTGCGGGCCACTGTTGGAGCCAGTGGCCAAAACAAAAGCCTGTTCACCAGCAGGAGGTTAACAGTAAGCAGCTCAGTACGTGATGAGTCAGGTTGAGAGAAGTGCTAATAAAGTCTGCGTGATCGCTATAATTTAGCCCAGTGATGGAGTGGGTGATGTTTAGATTAAATAATATATAAACCGTGGTAATCTAAAATAAAAGCGTGGTTACTAACAAGCCATTTAAGTGATGTTTACAGCGTCTGGAATTACCTACTCCAGAATTCCCAGTATCTTGTATTCCTTGGAGTCTGGAGTAGCAGCGTGATGTGGAGTAGAGTTTCAGAAACATTGTTCTGAGTGTTCTGCAGAGAAGGCTCTGATAGTCCAATACGATTCTTTCTGTCTTGGAAGTTCAAATATTACGTGTTAATATCTGAAATATCCCGTGGTTAAGAAATCTGTCTTATTTTAACTCACCTTTCCCCAAATTATTGTGGACTATATAGAGCATAGTTTGAGAAACACTGGTATAATTGAATCTCAACTTTGTAACGTACTGTTTATGCAACCTCCGGAGCTTTTATTAGGTAGAGATGGGAAGTACACGCCTTGCAGGGTGGTCGTGAAGCGTGTCTCGCGTGTATGGAGCCTCTAGTGCGCTTTCTCAGGGGTCTAGTGGATGGATCATTAGTCTTAGCTCCCTTCTCTGATTTCAGCATGCCTGCTTAGAAATAGGTATTGTGTACAGAGATTGGCAGTGTCCTTATTATTCTCTAAATATGATTTTTTTTATCTACAGGAAACTGTGGAGATATAAATTTAGTACGTCTGGGTCCAGAAAAGTCTATTAATAATGAGGTCCTAAGATTTAGTTTGGACAGCCAAGTTAACCACAGAATGAGTAAGTACTAATCGAGGCACATACTAATGTTATTTCTGTTTCCTTTTGTATGATAGGTGATGTCTGGGGCATGAAAGGTAATTTGGAGACACTCGAAATAGAGTGGCTTTGAAACCTAGTTTTTCTCCTCATTGTGTATGCATATGAGTACATGTCAGAATTAGCTTTTCGTTCTTAATTTCTTTTTTTTTTTTTTTTTAAAGAAAAAGACTTACCTTCTCATGTTCAGGAGATGCATAGAAGAAAGGAATTTCTAGATCATCAACTAGATGAACTTTCCCGCCAGCGTGCTTTATGCCGAGGTGGAAAGGAGATACAGGTATCTCAACTTTTCTCGATTAATGTTTTTCTAATAGCCACTAGGTACGTGAGCTAGCGATGAGAATTTGATACCGTTCTTTTATTGTGGAGTAGCAGAGTTTGTGTATGAAGATGCATACAAAAGTGCTGTGCCTTATAGCAGGGATTAACAAACTTTTTCTAAAACATAAAGGTAGTAAATACTTTAGACTTTGCAGGCCAGGCGGTCTGTGTGTCAATGACTCAACTCCGCTGTTGTAGCACAAAAGTAGCGATAGATAATACATAAGCAAATACGTGTGACTATAGTCCAGTAAAACTTTATTTACAAAAACAGACGGTGAGTTGAATTTGGCCCACAGGCTGTAGTTTGCGGTTGCCTGCCATATAGTAAAGCCACAGGGAATTTATTAGGTGTCTGTCAGTTGCAAGTTAAAGAAATCCAGATTAGACAAAAAGCGGAATTCACTGACTCACGCACCTAGGAACCCTGGGAGCGATTAAGTTCAGTGAGGCAGAGTCCAGGGGCTCGGGTGATGTCATTTTTCCACCTTCCCCTGAGTTTGTTTTTCTGTGTGTCAGACATTTATCTCGGAGAAGGTAAGTGCCAGCATCTCTGGGCACCACCCCCCAGCTTAGAAAACCCATAGGAAGACAAGGGGCCGCTTTCCGCTCTCCCCGAATCAGTGCCGTGGAAGGCGTCTGGTTAGTCCCTGGATGTGCAAGAGACGTGCCCCCTGCTTTTAAGGGAATGGGGGCCACGGTTCACCAGGCCTGTGTGCCGTGCCCGTCCCTGTAGCTAGAGGGACGACTGGGATGTGATTGAGAACCTGTGTGAGCCACCCAGAGATCAGGGGAGGAAAGAGCCCCAGGAGCTGCACTGCTCAGCAGACAGACATAGGGCACAGGGGACACGCCGGACAGGACAGAGTCTCGTGCCTCGTTAAGGGTTTGTCAGGTTAGCGCTGCAGCGGAGCTCCGGGGGCCAGACCGCAGGGAAAGTGAGGCAGAGACCTCTACCCCGCACGGGCCCCGGGCTAGGGCTCGATCGGTCCGCTCGACCAGAAGAGCAGGGAGAAGCCGCGTGGGGGTGCATAAGGCACGTGGGCGCTGGTCACGAGAGCCCCCGGGGACGTCCTGTCGGAGCTGCCGCCTGCCGTCAACTCTGGCTGCTCCTGTCCTCCCTGGGGGCCTGCACTCACCTGAGGGCCGGTGTCAGGGGAAGGTCTCTGCAGGCTGCCGGGCCCGACAGAGCGGCCGTGGGGCCCCGGTCCCGAGGGGCGGTGCGGCACAGCTCGGGGGTCAGGACTGTGCTGGTGGAGAGAGAACGGACGGGGCGAGCGGGTCACGGTGTCGGCGGGGAGGCAAGGCAGCCAGCTGGAAGGCATCGTAAAACGCGCAGTTTAATTTTAATGATTGCATTCTAATTTTTTCCAGAGGCAAGAATTAGATGAAAAAATAACAAAAGTTTCAAAAGAGAGGCAGGAACTAGCTTCTAAAATTAAAGAGGTAAGTGGTTCACCTAGGGCACTTTCCAGGTTTTGCCTTCTTTCTTTCCCTGTTTTTATTATGATTTATTTCACGTAACCGAAGAACTTCTCTCAGTTACCTTTAAAACTTTGTTTATCATGAAAACATGAAGGAGAAAATGGTGCAATTATGTGTACGTTTCTTTTTTTTTTTTTTTTTGCCTAATAATTCTTAGGGTCACCTGAGACTTCTAAGAACGGTGATAAATCGCCTTCTCCTTTTCTAGGTCTGAGGAGGTATTAAAAAAAAAAACTCATTAGGTGCTCTTCTCCCTCCCCCCACTGCAAAGTCGATTTTGATAATTATCACCAGATGAATAGTTAGTGAAAGTAGATGTGAAGGTGTTTTCCTTGTTAAAAAAGAAAATTTGTGCCCTCCCAGGGATGCCAAAAAAGAGAAAAGAGAAGAGAAAGGCCAGTCTTCTTTCTGGATTTAAGTAGAGTGACGGTGGCTGGGGATTTGATGGAAGAAAGTACAAGCATGTGTTTGCAGTTCTTGGCTGAAAGCGTAGACGTGTCGTATTTGTTTCGGTTTTGAGCGCAAGAATCCTGTAACGTGTAACTTTCCCCCAGCATTCTTGGGATAGAAAATCACCCGGGGGCGCCTGGCTGGCTCCCGTCAGTGGAGCATGCGACTCTTGATCTCGAGGTCATGAGTTTGAGCCCCACGTTGGGCGTAGAGAGGACTTAAAAAGAAAATCTTCTTATCAACAACATTTAGATTGGTCAAAGCTAGGAGGAGCCAGATCTGTATCCTCCTCCCCAGATCCCAGCCCAAATAAGGCAGCGGGGGCCAGGGCGAGCAGGGCACAGCGGCTGGTAACGTTATTAGTGTTCGAAGCTGAGATTTTTCTCTCGAATGTGTCGCTAGCCTTCCCTCCGTAGCTAAACAAATACACTTTCTTGTATTGTGGGTTTTGCTGCTCCCCGCTGGGTTCTGGGGGCCGCTGAATTAATTGCACTTGGCAGTGTTCCTGAGTAGGCGGCCGAGAGGAGGGGTGTGTGAAGGTGACAGTGCCCTCACGTGCGCCCCGGGGGCCGCAGCTGCCGCCCTCTGAAGCTCGCACGCCGGCGTTGGGAGTCCAGGTCCGTGGCCGAGCAGACCACACATACAGGGATGAGCCGCTTTCTAGGAGCGGCCCCGGGCTCCGCGGGTCAGTGAAGAGAGCCGTGGTTTACCAGCTTCAACGCTAAGCGGTACGCGTTCTGAGGTGTCCTTCACAGTCTGGCTCCACCCCGGCATCTGTGCGACAGGGGGACCGAGGTGGGCTCTGTCACCGTGCAGCCAGAGTGCTCCTCGTTTTCACAGGCGTCACTGTGGGCACGAGCCTTTGTGACAGAAAGAGAACAACTCACAGAAAAATGTATGTTCTCGCTGAGTTCTGACCCCAGTTTATCTCAGATAATTGCTTCACAACTATCTCTGTGCATTCTGATCCCTGCCCACATACATCTGCCATAAGGACGTGATTCGCTCTGACCGAATCGGGCCTGAATAATGTTTTTCCTAATGCGCCTGCGTCCTGCTCTGAGCCAAGACTGCGCCGAGGAGCACAGTGTTCTCTCCGGCGGTTCCCGAACGTTTCCGCTGTTTTCTAGATCTAAGGTTTCCCCTCAGGGCTCACTAAATATTTTTGTCGAGTGTAAATGGTGGGCGTTTTACAGTAAAAGTAGACCGCCATCGTCCAGGGTTTATATACAGCTGAGTGTGGATTAACCTTGATCTGTCGTCTTAGGTTCAAGGACGCCCACAGAAGACACAGAGCATCATCATCTTGGAGTCCCACGTCATCTGCTGCACGCTGAGCACCAGTGGTGGTTTACTGCTCGAGTCTGCTTTTCGTGGGCAAGGGGGCGTCCCCTTCAGTTGTGTCATCGTCGATGAGGTCAGTGGGCAGTCGGCCGAACGGCCGGGGCAGCCGCGCTGCTGCTGAGACCGGCAGGAGACGATCTCGGCGCATCTGGCTTTTACCCGCTGTCATTTGTTCGCGCGCGCGTGTGTGTGTGTGTTCGCTGATGTCGACATGCGCTGCCGACGCCCCGCCAGAGCTGAAATGGCTTGTCCAGGCTTGGGATTCTAGATTCCAGACTCAAGGATGCCTGACTGGCCCCAACAGATCCTTCCCGAGGAGTATTGCATTTCCGCTCGGAATAGCTCTGGTTCCCTTTTGAAGCAGTTTTAATGTAACTTTGGCCAGCTCTGAGTCACAACATTTCCAGCTAAGACCGTTCACTTGTAGTTCATTCATGGAGCAAACATTTGTTGGGTACCTACTGTTTGCCAGAATGTAGAGCCAGGAGACAGAAGACGTGGCAAATGAGCTATCGGGGATCGATCCAAGATCCAGCTTCACCGAGACGAAAGGACGGACACCGGGGAGGCGACAGCATACTCGAAGCAGGCGTCCTCCAAGAGAAGCTTGAGTCCTGCAGATGACGAAGCCTGCCAGGAGCGAGGGAGAAGGAGGGTGGCGGGGACGGGGGGACACACCGCCATGCGGTTCCCTCAGGCATGTGCCCAGCGAGGACAAAGAACACACAACTGGGGCGTCACACGGCCCTGTGGCTCACGGCCGGCTCCCCGGTGGTTGTGGCGCCCGAGCGGTGCCGACCTCACGATACGTGTGCGACGTTTTTTTTTTTTTTCACTTGATTGTTTCGAGTGTTTGTTGTTGTTCTGTTGTTACGGTTTTATTTTCTAACCATAAAAAAGTCTTGTTTTTCTTACTTTATTGTATTCTTTTATTTTAATCCAAAAAAAAAAAAAAAGCAGTGCTCATCACAGCCATACACTCCCAACTCCTGGGCTTTGATATTCGGTGAGGAAGGAGACTGCGTGATCCTTTTCTCAGTGTTAGAACTTTTATTTATGAATTTGATAAACTGTACGGGGATAAAGAAGCAACAGAGATGATTAAGAATACTTCTTCATTCTGCACTTTCTTACCAAGGCCGGGCAGTCTTGTGAAGTTGAGACTCTGACTCCGCTCATCCATCGCTGTAACAAGCTGATCCTCGTCGGAGACCCTAAACAGCTCCCTCCCACGGTCATTTCCATGGTGAGTCTCATGTTCATACTGCTTTAAAGTGGGGGTGCTTTTTAGTTTTCGTGTTTGGAGGGCGTCTTTCCTGGATCGTCCTCCCTTGTGTGGAGGGACAAGTAGGGAGTGGCTAAGAAAAGAGAACCACTGTTTGAATTTTAATAGTAAAACTCTATGAAAATATCCCCCTGTTCCTAATTGTGCGTGTGTACATACGTGACCCATGCAGGGGGCGCTTCAAAGGCCAGGAGACGAGAAAGACCCACCCGTGTTCCGTGTGCATTGGGCCTTTTCTTCGGGAAAGGCGGGGGGCGGCTGTTTCCAGGGCCATGTCTGATCCGTTTTAGTAACATAAACACCGAAATTATAATACCAGGCAAATTTTTAAAAGGAGAAGTTTCCCATCCTCGCAACTTATATTTAAATGTATGCAAATTCGAGGAAAACATTACAAAGAGTACTTTAAGTGTACTTTTAGAGTACATTTCCAGTTTTAGAATTCTGTGTCCTAGCATGCAAAAAAAAAAAAGTGGCTGTCTCATCTTCTGAAAGTGCAGTGTCAGGAACAGAGAAAAAGGGCTCTGACCCCACCTGTGGGAAGGACCAGCCACCTCAGCGGTGGCCCACCATCTCTACTGTCACTTCACCGAAGAGGGCTCCTAGAAATGCCCACCAGAGTTAGGATTTAGTAACTGTTTTGGGCCATCTGAATGGATGTAGACTGGCTTTGAATTTAATAATCTTTGGGTATTTCATTAGCATGTGGGTTCATACCAATCTAGAGTCCTGGCTGCCTAAACGGCCCCAGGGAACGATCCTTTCCAGGCGTGTGTGTGCAGGTGCGGAATGAAAGCATGTGGGTTTTGGCATCATTATCGTTTGGACTTTGGAATCATTCAGAATGACAGTGCAGCTCGTTCACACCTGAGCGCGCGTGCACGGTCACAGCTGTCTCTGAGTGAACGCCCGTGTCCGTAGGGAAACGCTGTTGGTCGTCTCGTTCCTGCGGCGTGATGAAAGCCAACTCTGCATTGCATTTCTTTTATTTTAAAGTCTGTTTATTTTGGAGGGAGAGAGAGAGAATCCCAAGCAGGCTCTGCCCTGTCAGCACAGAGCCTGACGGGGGCGCTCGAACTCAAGAACTGCGAGATCATGACCTGGGCTGAAGTCGAGAGTTGGTTGCCTAACCAGCTGAGCCACCCAGGCGCCCCCATTGTTTTTCATTTCTTTTGAATACTACATTATTTGGCAAAGTTACTGATGTCAATTCTTGATGGGCCCCCGCTTTATTGCCTCCTTTGGTGATTGGTGAAGACAGAAATGAGAAAAATCTGTTCAGCTTCTCGTTATTGTTGCCGAAATAATGCAACCATCTTGAGAACCATTTAGAAAATAATTACAACGTTAATTTTCTCAGCGTGCCTTTCTATCCACCTGTATTTAAGGAGAACCGTTGTGAATGGTTTAGTATTTTAGCAGATTTCGTGGCATATTTGTGTGGTCATTTATTCACCTCTTTCCATCAGTATTTATTGAGTGCCAGCCTCATTCCTGCTCTAGGTGCTGGTGTTAAGACAGCGAAGAAAACAAAATTCCCTGCTTGCATCTTGGAGCTTGCATCTAGGGAGTAACAGTCAGTCACTAAGACATGGTGTGCCAGCCGGCCCGGTAGTTCGCGTGTGGTTGTATACGCGTAGGGTTTGCTTCCAGGTGGCAGAAGCGTTCCATGCCAAGTTGTCTTTTTCCAGTCCGTAAAGAGATCAGGACTGTCCTTCCGCGTCAGAACCTGGAAATCCGTGTCAGTCTGTGAGCGTGGAAGTGTTCCCTTCTTCTTTTTCCCCAGAGAGAAGATTCAAAATGAGGTTTCGGCCAGGAGAGAAACTTCTGGAGATGTAGATAAAATCGTTGGATGTCTGCTAGTACTAAGTTACATAACCTTATTTACAGAACCAGCCTACGATTTAGGAAGCAATGCCCTTTCCCCCACTCTTCATAATTCGTGAATCTCGCACGCGCATCTTCAGTGCCGTGTCTTCACCCCTTGTGGCGCTCCCGTCCGCGTTGTCCCTGCGCTCCTCAGAGTACATCTGCATCCAGGTTATTTATGACACAGTGCTTACCTGTGTGGTTCAACTATGATAACATGAAGACCGTTCCTTCATTTGTCTTTTAGGTCGCTGATTTTTCAGGTTGTAACTTAGTGATGCGTTTTCGAAATCAGCTTGGTAATTCCTGTCACCTGTCTGTCTTCTCCACCGGAACATCAGTCCTGTGGCGCTTGAGCTAATTCACCTTTGCAGTCTCAGCATCCCAGACTATAGTAGCTCAGTGTATATTGGATGGATGGATGGATGGAGAGATTGGTCTTGAAAAGACTGTGTACGACGACAGTCAATATTTCCATTTATGGGACAGTACTCTAGAAATAATCGTTAAAATCTGTGTTGCACTTCTTCGTTTCTTTTCTTCTTGATCCTTTCTGGTGACCTCTGTTCAGGTCAAAATAGCTTCAGTTTGTGGTCATTTACAAGATCACGTCTTTTTTTTGCGTTTTCTAAATAAACTTTTTTAGGCGCGTTACATGGCTTTTCAAGGGCTTGAGTCAGAAACGTGTTTCTCTGAATCTTTGGTCGTTGGTCATCTTACACCACCTAACCTTGCCGTGTACGTGTCAGAACTCATTGTTTTCCTGGTCGTGGGAAAAGTAGACATGAGGTCTTGGCAATAGTTTGCTTCCTTTCAGAAGGCACAGGAATATGGCTATGATCAGTCGATGATGGCTCGTTTCTGCAAGCTGCTGGAGGACAGCGTCGAGCGCAGTGTGATCGGCAGGCTGCCTGTCCTGCAGCTCACTGTGCAGTACCGGATGCACCCGGACATATGTCTCTTCCCCTCTAATTACATCTATAACAAGAACTTGAAAACAAATAGGTGAGTTCCATCCATTCCTTTTTTTTTTAAGTTTATTTGGGGGGCGGGGCGGAGAGAGGGTGGAGAGAGAGAGAATCCCAAGCAGGCTCCATACTCAGCACAGAGCCCTACAAGGGGCTCGAACTCACAAACAGTGAGATCATGACCTGCGCCAGAATCAAGAGTCGGACACTTAACTAAGCCGCCCGGGCTGCCCTTCGTCTATTCCTCATTAGCTTATTTGATTTGTAGGGTTTGCTGCTTAGGAAGAAGAGCCGCTTCACTGTGTTCTTAAGTCTTGTCATAAGAAGTGTAAGAAGGTTTAGTAAGTTTTTCTAATTCCAGAAGCCATGCCGCTTGTAATTCTAGCAAACGCAGAGACACGAAGAAGAAGGGGGAAAGACTGCCCTTTTTATGCTACCCGGAAATGGTCACTCACAGCATCGTGGTGCATCTATTTCCAGTCTTTGTATTATGCTTATCTTATTTTTACTTTTTCGCTTTAAAATGATTTTTTAATATTTATTTTGAGAGAGAGAGTGTGCAGGTGAGGGGCACAGAGAGAGGGAAAGAGAGACTCTCGAGTAGGCTCAGTGCCGTGAGCATAGAGCACAACGTGGGGCTTAGTCCCATGAACCGTGAGATTACGACTGGACCAAAATCAAGAGCCAGACGCGCAACTGACAGAGCCACCCGGGCGCCCCACTTAAAAAAATTTTTTTTATGAACTTTTTTTTTTAAGTTTATTTATTTCAAGAGAGCATCAGCGGGCAGGGGTAGAGGGGAGAGAGACGCTCAAACAGGCTCCATGCTCAGCATGGAGCCCGATGTGGGGCTCCATCTCACGGACTGAGATCGTGACCTGGGCTGAAACCGAGTCGGACACTTAACCAACTGAGCCTCCAGGCGCCGCCCCCCCTCCCCGGGGGTACATAGTCCAGATCTTCTTTGACTTAAGGTGGAGTTATGTCCCAGTAAACATATCATAAGTCAAAACTGCATGTAATATACCTTCCCTGCCCGGCCCAACATCCTAGCTTAGCCCAGCCTGCTTAAATGTTCTCAGGACACCTCCATTAGCCTACAGCTGGGCAGAGTCATCTAACACAGGCGTGGTTTATAATAAAGCGTTGGATATCCCGTGTGATGTACTGAATATGGTACCGAAAGTGACAGAGTAGTTGTCAGTGTGGGGGAGGTCACCCTCGTGGTCACGGAGCTGCCGGAGAGCCGTGCTCGCTGCCACCAGCGTCTCGTGAGAGGAGCGTACAGCAGGTTGTGAGCCCGGGACGGCGGGATCCCGACTTCCAATTCCAAGTACGATTTCCACTGAAATGTTTTGCTTTTGCACCACAGCAAAGTCGAAAAATTGTGAGCTGAAGCACATCGTAAGTCGGAGACCGTCTGTGTCCTGCGGCTCGCGGTTTGCACTCCCTCTCTGCTGAGTGCCGGTGGGCTGCGCTGTCTGTGAGTGCGCAGACCGCTCGCCCTCGCCGAGAACAGAAGTGAAGTCTGTGTTTTACCTTTTGCTAAAACACATTCTGACGAGCTGTCTTCTCCCCAGCTTCCTCCCTGACAGAAAAATAGTGATAATGATGAAAAGTTTTTTCTTCTAACTTGTATCCTGAATGGTGGCTGCTTTTTTGTAGACTGACCGAAGCCAATCGGTGTTCCTCAGACTGGCCGTTTCAGCCTTACCTCGTGTTTGATGTCGGAGACGGTTCAGAAAGACGGGATAATGAGTATGTTCTCCTCACTTGAATCCCCAGTGACAGTCCCAGAGTCATGATATTATTTTTGTTCATATTTACATTGAAAACGTTTTCCGTACATCTCTCTGCCTAGCGTCAGGGCACAGTCCTTCTTCCGTAGCTAGGCTACTAACTTTTTCTCCTTTTTATCATAAATTATTAATATCTTTTTCTGTACATTTCAGCCTTGTAGTTCTTTTTAAGTCTATAACGGGGCTCGTAATCCCTACCGTGGTGAGCACTTGAGTAAGATGCTAAGATCACAGCTGTGAGTAAGACAGGCATGGCCCCAGCACGTGGCTGTTGTGATCGAAGACGAGAGGCAGACGTAGCTGGTAATCACCGAGGCGGTTAATTATTCCAGTCGGGCTAAGTGGTGTGAGGAAAGTATAGCTCCCTCGGATTAAGGTGGGAGACGGAGGGTGGACGATCCCTCACGTCCGGGATCGTGAGAAAGGGCCCACGTTCCAGGTGGTCTGTGAGAAAGGACTGGTGACTAAGCAGGAAGAACTTCAGGGGAGTCAGGGCTTGTCGTGAGAAGATGGAGGGTGATGGTCGGGAGGAGGGTGCGTTTGTCAGCACAGGTCCCGCCAAGAGTAAGGAGAAGTAGAAGTGGCACCTCCGTGTTGTCACAGAGCGCTGTAGAGAAGGCGACAGCCTCGGTAAGGATTAGATGGTAAGCTGCCGAAGGGGGGGAGGGGGCGTTCGTCGGCGAAGAAGTTAGAGATCCAGAGAAGCAGTCGGCCGGAAGTGTGGGGGCGAAGGTCACGGGGGAACGTTGGCCTGAGAGGTAACCGAGGAAAAGGACTTCGGGGGCGGAAGACAAGGCTGCTGGCTGGGTTTTCTGGAGAGCGAGTCTGGAAGTTAAGAGCGTGGGGATGAAAGACCCTTAAAGCGAGACCTTCAGGCGGCCACAGGCGCAGGGCCGTTGCTCCTGAAACGGGAGTGCAGGGGTGTGTGTAGTTTGGGAGGTGAGCTGGTAGCGGAGGGGGAGGCCAGTGCGGATGCGAGCCTGCTCCCGGACTCCCTGTCGTGCACCTGTGGGGCCGCGTCCCGTTCAGTCCGTATGGACGGTGGCCCCCGGCCATGGGCGCACGCTCTGAGCAGCCAGTGCTGGGAGTGCGGGAAGACGATGCGTCTGAGGCTCTGGTCTCGGTGCCTGAGAGACCGCAGCCTTTTCTTTTTTAGTTTCTTTATTTTGGGAGAGAGAGAGTGGGGGAAGGGCCGAGAGAGGGGGAGAAGTGCAAGCAGGCTCCGCGCCGTCAGTGCAGAGCTCAGCTTAGCACCCATCCCACGACCCTGGGATCGTGACCGCAGCCGAAACCCAGAGTCGGATGCCCAGCCCACCTAGCCGCCCAGGAGCCTCTAGCCAGTAGATTCTTAGCGTCAGCTCTTTACCGTTCCTGTCTTCCTTACTGTCACTACTTCTGTTCTTACTGTCACTGTCCCTGTTTTGACAGACGAAGAGACCGGTGAGTAAGCTTCAGGTGGCTCCACACTCTTCCTCCTCACAACTGCCCGTCTCACTGGGCGGTTTTCTCTCTCCACGCCTCCCGTGTTAATGCTCCTTAAAACCGCCTCTCTGAGCCACTGACGACTGATCAGAGGTCAAAGCTACCTGTCTGCCCTTCACCGTAGCAGCAAAGAAAGTGGGACTGAAGCCGGCAGTCGGACTGCTATTAGTTTTGATATGTTTTGTTTTGTTTTTTTTCATCTTATTTAGCTCATATATAAATGTTCAAGAAATAAAACTGGTAATGGAAATAATTAAACTTATTAAAGAGAAAAGAAGGGATATTACTTTCCGGAACATTGGCATAATAACCCATTACAAGGCTCAGAAGACGATGATTCAGAAGGATTTGGACAAAGAGTTTGATAGAAAAGGGTGAGGCATCTATATTTTTACAGATATTTCCAGGTTTTCGGTCGAATTACAAAGAAGAAAGAGGGGATGGAAGGAAACCATTCTAGGGAATGGTCTCAGGCCGTGGTAGGACAGCAGGAAGGAGACTCCGGGGCCTGCTCGGGTCACACTGGGCAGGGAACACTCCCACTCCCAGCCCCACAGACCGGCCGTAGACACAGTACCTCCTGCCGGTGGGAATGTCCTCACCGCCACCACCGGCTGTGGAACCAACTGAGCGAGCCTCCAGGCCTTTTCCTTTAGTTCCATGACTTGTTAGCCCGAACTGTAACTCTAGTAAGACTCATGAAGTAACGCTTTCATGAGAAAGTACTTAACCCTTTTCATGCCTTTATGTACAGGGTGAAGACCGTGTTTTGTCTCCTCCTTACCTCAACAATAAAGTTAAAGATTAATTATTGGAAATCCATTAACTCAAAAATTTCTTAACCTAGAAACACACAAGCTTACCAATTGACTCTAGAAAAAATAGAAAATTTGAACAGAGCTGTAAAAAGAGATGGAGTTAGCGATCAGACACTTTCCGACAAAGAGAGACCCAGGACCAGGCTTCACTGGTGAATTCTACCAAACATTAAGATAAGAATTAAACACCAGCCTCCTCTCAGACTCTTCCAAAAAATAGAAGAGGAGGGAAGACTTTCTAACTCATTTTATGAGGCCAATATTACCGTAATACCAGAGCCACGGAACGCGTCACAAGAAGAGGGCTACTGCAGGCCAGTAGCCCTTATGAATATGGATGTAAAAATCGTCCACAAACTAACGGGAACCGAATTCAGCCGCATATTAAAAGGATTCCACACCAAGACCGTAGTGGGATTATCTCAGGAACGCAAGGTTGGTTCAACATACAAAAATCAATCTCTGTGACCTGCCGTGCTCCTAGAACAAAGGGAGAGCACCCGCACGGTCGCCTGAAGAGCCGTAGAAAGAGCATTTGACTAAGTCCAACACCCTTTCATGATAAAACCACTCAACAAACTAGGACTAGGAAGGAACTTCCTCAGCCTAATCAGAGGCGTCTGTGACCTCATTCTTGATGGTCAGGCCGAGCGCTGCGCCCCTGCGCTCGGGAGGGACGCCTGCCCTCGCTCCTTTTGTGCAGCAGCGTGGTGTGAGAGGTGTTAGCAGGACGGCTGAGCAAGAAAAACAAAGGCGTTCGTGGTAGAGGAGAAGTAAAACCGTCCCTTTGCATAGCTGGCAGGACCTCCTGTGTAGAAAACCCTAAAAATTCCACACGAGCTTTCTGTTCTAACAGCGAGTTCAGCCGAGTCGTAGATGTGAGACCAGCATGCGGGAACCCACTGCGCGTGTACGGTAGCCACGAGCCGGCTGACAAGGAAGCGTGAGACACAGTTCTGTGTCTGTTGGAATCAAAAAGAGCAAGATTTAGGAGTAAGAGAAAGTATAAAACTCGTTCATTAAAAAGTACAAAATGTTGAAAGCAGGTAACCCCTCGGTAAGTGGAAAGACATTCTGTGTGGATCCAAAGACTTCGGGTTACGAAGGGGGCAGCGCTCCCCAGAGTGGCCCGCAAACTCACCCTCGATTCTGCCGTCTCCGCCAGAATTCCAGCTGCCCGTTGTACAGAAATGGAGAAGCTGAACCCAAAATTCGCATGGAAATGCAAGACACCCCAAATATCCTGAAAAAGAACACTGTTAGAGGGCCCACACTTTTCCTACTTCAAAACTTACTACAAGCCAGTAACCAGAACTGCCGCTGTCCGAAGGGTAGACCTATAAACCAGTAGAATAGAATTGGGAGTTCAGAAATAAACCCATGCGTGTGTGGCCGGTTGGTTTTCAACGAGGGGGCCCAGGCCACTCAGTGGGGAAACAGACTGGTGCCGGACCAGCTCGATCTCCACGCGCAAGAGCATGAATTTCGACTCTTGTCTCAAACCCTGGCGTGAACTCAAAGTGGACGAGAGCACTAAATCTAAGAGAGAAAGTTTTTAACCCTAGAAACAAAGCTATAAATCTGACCTCAGATTAGACAGTTTTCTGGTATGATACCCAAGCACAAGTTACCCCAGAAAGAATAGAGAAATTGGACTTGATAAAAATTAGAAACTTCTGTGTGTCAAAGTACACTACCAAAAAAGGGAAAAGACAGCCCACAGAGTGGGAGAAAACACGGATGGTTCCGGACTTACCATGGTTTGACTTAGAATTTTTCAACCTTCCGCTGGTGTGAAAGCCGCACACTTGCAGGAGCAGCGACGCTGCAGGTTTCGAATGTGGAGTTTTCCCTGGGGAGCGGCGTGCAGTAAGGTCCTGCCTCGGGCTGCCGGGGCACAGCGAGCCGCAGCTCCCGGTCAGCCCCGCAGTCGCGAGGGTGGACGATGGCACGGCCGTTCTGTACCTACTTCAGGCAGCAGTCGATAAATTACGTAAGACGTCCAGCACTTCATCATGAAGTGGGCTTCGCCCAGCTGGAGGCGATCGTGTCTTCTGAGCCTGTTTGAGGTTGTCGAGGCTGAGCTGCGATGTTCAGGAGGTTCAGTGTGACAAATGCGTTTTCGACTTAAAATATTTTTAACATACGATGGGGCTTATTGGGCTGTGACCCCATCCTAAGTCCAGGGAAACCTGTACGTGCGCATCCTGTGTCTCCTGTCTGGAATAGAGAAAGAACTCCCACAACTCGGTAATAAAAAGTTAATTTTTTAACGGGCAAAGGCTTTGAATAGCGTTTAAGATGCTGAACGAATGGTCAGCGAGCCCGCGAGAGATGCTCCACGTCGTTTGTCGTTAGGGAACTGCACGCCCAAACCACAGTGAGATACCCTTTCACCCACCTCAATGACCGTAACAATAATAGTGGTGAACAGTGACAGTTTGAGCAAGGATGCTGAGAAATTGGAGCCCTTAGGCTTTGCTGGTGGGAATGTAAAACGGTAGGTCACTGTGGAAAACCAGTTCGGCAAGCCCTCAAAAACTTAAGCGTAGAATTACCGTGTGACCGAGCAGCTTCCCTCCTAAGTATGTACCCGAAAGGACTGAGAAGACGTTAGCGGGAGAGCTGGGACGTGAGAGTTCACGGCAACCGTACTCGTAACGGTCAGAAAGGGAAAACAACCCAGACGTCCCTCCGTTGCACGTGGATCGATTGCGGTGTGTCCGTACCAACACTCGGCCCTGAAGGAATGAGGTCCTGGTACACGCGACAGCGGGGCGGAACCCTGGAAATGTGCTAAGTGGAAGAAGCCAAGCAGGGAAGGCACCATGTTTTACGATTCCATTAATGTGAAATCACCAGACAGAAAGTGGGTCGGTGGTTGCCAGGCCCGGAGAGAGGGAGGAATTGAGAGTCCCTGACTGCTAACGGGCACAAGTGATGAAGTGTCGTGCAAGTAGATAGTGGTGATGGTTGAACAACGTAGTGGGTGCTGAAAACCCCGGGATGCGGTACTTTAAAACAGTTTTATGCCATGTGAATCGTGTTTCAGTAGAAAAAGATGATCGCGAAAAAAGCTTCTGAAAAACACTACCGTGTAAATGTGTAGATTTAACGGTGATCTTCCTTTTTCCGATGAGCCTGTTTGTCTTTTGTAAATAGGCCAGCAGAAGTAGATACCGTGGATGCCTTCCAAGGCCGCCAGAAAGACTGTGTTATTGTCACGTGTGTCCGAGCAAATGCCATGCAAGGCTCAATCGGGTGAGTCGCTATCGTTGTCGCCGTTTTACTGGTCTGTCACCTCGAGCCGGATCTGTTTCCCGTCACTGTCGGAGCTCGCCGTCATCTGCCGTTACCAAACCGTGTGTGACGCCGCGAAGGTTTCCCTCTTTCAGTCGCACCGTCGATCCACTGTCAGGTCTGCTTCTCTGCGTACCTTGTGTGTTCCCCCGCGCCCCAGGGGCAGCCTGTGCTTTATCGCCGAAGAGTGACCCGGAGCTCGGATCGGGGGCGATGTCGGCAGGGGGGCTCTGCCTCTCCGGGATGGGTCAGGAAGTGGTTTTTCTGCTTTGCTGCGTTTTCGTGCTTTGGCCAAGTTTGTTAGCCTTAACTCCTGTCGGCTTACTCGCTAACGATGCCAGGGCCTCGGCGACAGTTCACAGAAAACTCCCCCGAGTCTCAGAGCCCAGAGGCTCCTCTGCAGTCCTCTTTTCCTTCTCTTGAGGAGCAGATGAAATTTACAGGTTATAAATATGTTTATTCTGAGAGAAAATAGTAACATAAGTAACAGTAACGGAAGTTAGTCCGCATGTACCCACGGAGGCGACGCGGGGCGTCTCTGGACTGTCCCATGAGCTGTCCCCTCCCCCCCAGCTCACTGGGAAGTTCTCCCTGTTCGCAGGGCAGTTCTCTAACTTCCGAGCTGCCCCAGGTCTGCCGGTACGATTGTGTGAGATTCGTGTGCTCCCGCACTGGCTCCACGGCGTTCAAATGATTTCAGACAGATGTACATTAAGAACTGACCTAGGGGCGGCCGGGTGGCTCAGTCTGTTAAGCATCTGACTCTTCATCTCAGCTCAGGTCTTGATCTCAGTCGGGGTCATGAATTCATTCTCCATGCCGGGCCCTGCACTGGGCGTGAAGCCTACTAAAAACATATTTTTTCAAGGTTTAAAAATAATAACTGGTCTAGTAGTGTATTTTTAGGATGTTTCTAAGGCTTCAGAACGACACTGTTAAAATTGCCAGTGTCTCCTCCGAGTCGGAGTGGGAGGCCGGCTGACGCCCCGCTTGGGAGGGAAAGCTCCAGGGATTTTGTTGGTGGCCTTTGATGGGAATCGCTTCGTTGCTGGAGACCCTGTCGGGAGAAGGGAGAAAACCGCGTAACGTTCAGGGGGAGAGGGAGCCCAAGAAAAGCCGTCTGAAGCAGTGCGTGTGGCTCAGCGGCACTCGTGTGCTAAGTCATTCTGCAGAAAAATAACTTGTTTGGTTTTTTTTATCACTTAGATTTCTGGCAAGTTTGCAAAGATTGAATGTCACCATTACACGAGCCAAGTACAGCCTCTTCATCCTCGGACATTTGAGGACCTTGATGGTAGGTGCAATCTCGGGACCGGCGGACTCTATAGAGTCTGCCCGCGGTTACGATGCCGGCTTGCGGTTTCATTTTTATTCCCCATCAGGATGGAATCGATTGCAGGGCTACGGGACGGGGAGCCCTCCCTTCCCCCTGGCGGTTCTGTGCCTCAGCAGCTTCTGCCTGGGGGCCGGCCGCTCACCCTTCCCCGGTCCAAGGCCCAAGTACCCACGGTCTGCTCTCAAGATGAGCTTTAAAAAAGGAAAAACAAAAGCCTACTCCGAGGACGGTGAGCTAGCGAATCCCTGCACCGTGCTCTGACAGCCGCGGGCACTCAGCAGACACCCCGCCCGTCCGGTCGTTACTGGCCCAGGTGGAGGCCGGATAGAGGAGCCTGCACGCTGCTCGGGTCCCCTGTCCTGCGTCCCGCTCGCTCTGTGTCCCCCGTGTCCCCACGTGGGGGCCCTGGCAGAGCCCCCCTAGGAGCGGTGGCAGGTTTACATCTGTCCGTAGTGGACGGAGCGTGGCCGCCTTCGGCGATGTCACGGCCGGGAAAGCAGACGCCACCCGGCTCCTTAGGGGTAAGAACTTCGGATTTTTCTCATTTCAGTCGTTGGTTATCTTAGGAGAGGAGCCAGCTTACTAGATTTTCGTTTACTGGTTCCCCCTACTTTCCGGTCTAGCGCCACCAGAGGGCATTCCGATACAGGCCTGTCCGCGAGTATCTTCCCCGCCTCTGTGGTCCTCAGCTCTTCTGGCCGGGGTCCCCCGCTGAAGGCATTTTTAAACCCTGCGTGCCACATATTTTTAAGTCGATCGTAAAATCTCATTAGAAGTTTAAGTGTTGTTGAAGATTTTGTTTCTAATGTTTTATAAATATTGCCCTTGTAAGATACAGCTATGAACAGTACATGTTCACATCGCTCTTAAAAGTATCCAGTGCAGCAGAGAGCCGCAGGCCTCTTTGCTTTGAAATTGAATTTCCCTCTGTACTTGTTTAGGATAAAATTCAGTGAGGTACATATTGTTGTAATTAAAAGCCTTTCTGTTATCTCACTGTTATTTCTCTACCACGAACATTTATATATAAGCTGGAAGTTGAAAGATATTTTCATAACTGTTTGGGGAAACTGGGGGACGCGTGCACAGGACTTCCCTGTACTTTTTTTGGCAACTTCTGTGAATCTCCAGTTACTGCGAAATAAAAGGTGTTTTATAGAATTCTCTTCCCTGGGACCGTGAGGCTCTACGTGTTAAAAAGCGATTTCCTGTCAGTTGGCGAACCTGTTGGAATTGCTCTGTTTACACAGTTGAATTTTGATGGCGTGTCAGCCTGGAGGGTAAAGGGCTCTGGTGCCGGGCGCCCCGTTTTCACCGCCCCCTTTTCATCTGGCACCCAGGAGTTGGTGCCCTGGCAGTGCAGCCTGTGGTCGGGTGACTGCGCAGGCCCCGGCTGGGGGCGGGAGGCCCCCAAGAGCACGCGGGGGAGGTCTGCACTTGTTTAGACAGATGTCGATCAGTCTTGTTTATACACAGAAGACAAAAATACAGACGAGAGGAACAGGCTGAGATGTTCCTACAAGTACTTCACTCTCCGAGTGGAGCAGTGCGTGACCGTTTCCCAGCTCACAGTCACGTGGGGGCTCGACGACGCACAGGCGGGTCCCCTGTGTCATCAGAAGGCGTTCCCTGAGAGCGCCCCCCACGGTCTCCGGGGCTCTCTTCCGGCCCCTGGTCTCCGTCCCCCGGGTGTCGATGCTGGTACTTTTCTGCCTCATCAGAACGTGTCTGTGGGCAGGCTTTCAGGCACAAGCTGGGAGTCCTTCTTTTAAGTGGTTTATTGACGAAAAGTCCAGGGGTGGTGGTAGGATTAGGTGCTTGGAGCCATGAATTCTAGGATTAGGTACTTGGAGGCTGCGCCCTGGCTAGTACGCACCCCAGGTCAGGAAATGGTAAAATGCGAACGCAGTGTGCGTTTCAGAATCAGTTAGATGAAACATTGTTCCTGTTTTGCGGATGGGGAAACAGGCTCAGCGAGGTGCACTTGACCAGGGTCGTGCGGCGAGCGATACTGCTGCCTTCCCCCACCTTTACGAATAGGTCGGGAGCCCCCCCCCTCACAGCTGTGGTCCGTGTCCTCCGCCGTCGCTGCCTCCTTTTCTTCCTCCTCCTCTCCTCCCCTCCCTCTCATTCTCCCTCCCCCTCCCCCTTCTCCCTTCCGCCCTCCACTGTCCACCTCCTCATCTTCCTCTGCTTCCTCCTCCTCCTTCCCTTCCCTTTCTCCCCCCCCCC